>JAQZBX010048961.1:0-20052 GCA_029593785.1 Cabassous unicinctus | reverse complement strand
TTGGTCTATATGTCTGTCCTTGTACCAGCACCACACTGTTTTGATTACTATGGCTTTGTAATAAGTTTTAAGTTTGTAAAGTATTAGTCCTACAACTTCATTTTTCCTTTCAAAGATGACTTTAGCTCTTCAGCAACCCTTAAACTTCCATGTAAATATGACTGGCTTTTACATTTGTGTAGAGAAAGTTGTTGGAATGTTGATTGGTATTGTGATTAATCTACAAATCAATTTGGGTAAGATTGACACTTTAACATTATTTAGCTTAATAATCCATGTAAATGGAATATCTTTCCATTATTTTTGGGGTTTCTTTGATTTGTTTTATCAATGTTTTGTAACTTACTGGGTACAAAGTTTACATACTTGGTTAAATTATTCCTTGATATTTATTATTGTATTGTTACTGTGAATGGAACTTCTGCTTGTGTTCTACTTCTGATTGTTCTTTGCTTGTGTATAGAAATATTATTGATTTTTGAGTGTAGTTTTTGTAACATGCCACATTTCTGAATTCATATATTAGCTCTTGAAACATTCTTGTGGATTTTTCAAGATTTTCTGTAAATAGTATGCCATCTGCAAGTAGGGAAAGATTTCTTCTTCCATTCCAATTTGGATATCTTTTATTCATTTTTTCTTGCCTAATACTTTGGCGAGAAGTTCCAGTGAAATGCTGAATTAGAATGGTGATAGTCGGCATTGTTTTCTTGGTCCTCATCTTAGAGGGAGTGCTTTCAGTCATTCACCATTAAGTATGATGTTAGCTGTGAGCTTTTCATATAAGCCTTTTTTTGGTAATTAAAATGATTTTATTTTCTGACTTTAAAAATTCATTGTATAGATTTATTTTCTAGTATTTAGACATAATAAAACATTCTTTTTGCTGAGCTATATTTTTTCTGCCAACCTCTGAGTTCTTTTTATAAAAGGTACTTAGATTACATAAATGTTATATAAAAATATAGGGGATTTCCATGTGCCCCACTCCCTACCCCTCCTACACTTTCCCACATTAACAACATCCTTCATTAGTGTGGTACATTTGTTACACTTGATGAACACATATTGGACTATTACCGCTAAATGTGGATTATAGTTTACATTATACTTTAAACTCTTTCCCACACATTTTTGTAAATTATAACAAGATATATAATGGCTTGTATCTGTTACTGAAACATCATTTAGGACAATTCCAATGTCCCAAAAATGCCACATTACACATATTTTTTTAAAGATACTTTGGTTACATAAAAAATATAGGGGATTCCCATATGCTCCTCTCCCACACCTCTCACATTTTCCCACATTAGCAACATCCTTCATTAGTGTGGTACATTCATTGCAATTGATGAACACATTTTGGAGCATTGCCACTAAGCATGGATTAAAGTTTACCTTGTAGCTTACACTGTCCCACCCAATTCTGTTGTTTATGGCAAGATATATAATGGCCTGTATCTGTCATTGCAATGACATTCAGGACAATTCCCAAGTCCCGAAAATGCCCCTGCATTACAAATGTTTTTTCCTCTCCCTGCCCTCAGAACCTCCAGTGACCACTGCCTCCACATCAATGATAACAATTCTTCCATTGGTAGAAACACAATAAGTCTATAACAGAATACCAGTAAGTCTACTTTAGTTCATAGTTCATTCCCCAACCCTGAGGATTCTGGGATCGTGATGTCCACTCCACCTCTAATTGAGAGGGAGCTGCAATACACTAGGGCTGATGGATGGGATTCTCTTGCTGTCAGTTGAAGACACTCTCGGTTCCTTGGTATGGTAGTGGTCCATCATCCCCTCCTTTTTAGTTATACTGGGTGAGACCAATGATCTGGATAGTAGGTGTTGCAACTCCATTGAGATTCAGAGATCAGCTGGCACATGGACAGACCAAAGATTTAAGTCTCTTGGATGGGCACCTGCCAATTCCAGTACTAATTATAGGTTCAAATAGACGAACAGATGAGCCATGTGTAGGGAAACACAACTGAGTCTAACTCTGTCAACTTGGGGAGCATAAATTCCAAAGTATGATTCACTGGCAAGGCACCAAACTCCTGAGCTATCTGCCCTGACTATAGTGTTTGTCCTCGCCTATTGGGTACTACCCATGTGCTCAATAGACTCTTGCACCTCTATTTGAGAACATAGTGAGCCTCCTCATGATGGGATTCCACCACTTTGATTCTCATTATGTGGGTCTACACCCACTGATATAGCACACAATGGCAAGATGAACATTTACACACTCCCTAGAATTCTGCCTCATATGTGCCTTGTCCTGAATGTCCCCCACATCCAACACCCGAAACCAGCAACCCTCCCTTGTCGTATTGCCAACTGAGCATTTCCAACATTGTAGTTTCAACCATGTTCCTGCCAATCCCCAGTGTTCACTTGCACCCTCCCCCAACCTTATTCCCAGTTCCAAGGATAGTCCAACCCTCCCCTCCTCACCCCTCTTACAAACCAGCACCGCTCATCCCAACAGCATCATTATACAGCTGTCATGCCCCTCCACTGTACAACTACAAACTTCAACTTTATCATAGATTTTGCCTATATGGACATTGGCTCACAACCTTCTTCTCCCTTTTTATTTTCATTTAAACCCAACTTCCAAACTTTAGCTCTTTGAGTCTGCTCAATTTGCTTAATTCATATCAGTGAGGTCATGTAATATTTGTCCTTCAGTGCCTGGCTTGCTTCACTCAACATAAGGTCCTCAAGATTCATCCATGTTATCTCATGTGTTAGTACTGTATTTCTTCTTACAGCTGAGTGATATTCAATTGTATGTATATACCACAATTAATTTATCCATTCATCTGTTGAAGGGCATTTGGTTTGATTCCAATTTTTGTTTTATGTGGCTTTTATGTAGAAAGGATGCTGGGTTTTGTAAACTAACTTTTCTGCAAAACTTGAGGTGATCATGAGAATTGTTACTTCATTCTCAAACTGTTTTTTTCACTTAAAAATTTTTATTTTCAAAAAAACCTGAAAAGTAATTCTTTATTTCAGTTACACACTATGGCTTTACTTTTAAATTATATCTACAAAATAGATCACATAAAAGAAAGCTGAAAAAAATGAAAGAATGTACAAATGCTAACATGTTGTTTTAGGATGATGTGATTTAAAAAATATATTTTTATTGAAGTATATCATGCATACAAGGACATACATAAAAAATAAGTGTGTAGTAAAAGTTGTGAACTTACAAAATAAACATGCATAGCATCATACAGGGGTTTCATATATCACCTCTCACCAACACGTTGCATTGTTGTGAAACATTTGTTACAAACTATGCAGGAATATTATTAAAATATTACAGCTAACTAAAGTCCAAATCTTACATTTGGTCTATTTCCCCCCAACTCACCTTATTATTTTTTATACATAATTTTTATTAACGGGTGGTTTACTTACAAAACAATCATGCATATGTGTAGAATTCTCATACAACACCCCTTCACCAACACACCACACCATGGTGGAATATTTGTTACAGATTATGAGGTAATATCATCAGACTATTACCACAAACAATGGTACATAGCATACATTTGGCACATTTTTTCCATTCCTCCTCATTATCAATGCAGTGTACCTTTGGCACTGATGCAAGAAGTATTGCAAGAAGCAACAGTATATTGTTAGCCACAGTCCATCGGTCATACCAATTGTATTTTCCCCATGCTTCTCCACATACCCACCACCATGCAATAGTGATATACATCTGCTCTATCTCACAGAAGACACTCTTGCATCTGTAGCATCAACCACAATTCTCATCCACCTCTGGGTTCACTGTGTTATTCAGTCCATAGATTATTCTCTAGCTTTCTTTCAATTGACATTTCAATCCTTAGACTACCCTTTTCAGCCACAATCCCATTTATAAACCAGCTGCTCTTCACTATAATGTGTTACCATCAATGAAATGGGCAAAAGATTTAAATAGATATTTCTTCAAAGAGAAAATACAAATGGCCAAAAAGCACGGAAAAAAAATGTTCATATGACTAGCTATTAGGAATATGAAATGAAAACAACAATATGTCATTTCACACCACATAAAATGGCGATTATTTAAAAAAAAAAAAACAGAAAACAATATATGCTGGAGAGGATTTGGAGAAATAGGAGCATTTCTTCACTATTGTTGTGATTATTGTTGTTTTTTACATTAATTGAATTTTTTAAGTTGAACCACCCTTACATACCAGTGATAAATCCCAATTGATCAAAGTGAATAATTCTTGTAATATACTGTTGGATTCTGTTTGATAGTTTTCTGTTGTGGAGTTTTGCATACATAGTCATAAGTGGAATTCGCAAATAGTTTTCTTGTGGCATCTTTCTATGCCTTTTGTATTGGGGTGAAGATGGCACCATATAATGAATTAAGAGGAGTTCCTACTTTTTGAGTATTTTGGAAGAGTTTGAAAAGAATTGGATTTGTCTTCTTGAATTGTTTATTTGAATTCCCCTGTGAATCAATCTGGTACTGTTTTTTTGTTGTTGTTGTTGTTCTTGTTGTTGTTGTTGGGAGGCTTTTGATTACTGATTCAATTCCTGAACTAGTAATTGGTATGTTGAGATCCTCTATTCCTTCTTGATTTCATCCAGTTTATTTGATTTTTTGACACAAAATTGTTCAAAATATCCTCTTGCAGTCTTTTATATGACAGCGAGGTCAGTTATTTTTGTTATTTGCATCCTCTCTCTTTTTTGTTTGTTAGTCTCGCTAAATTTTTATCAATATTTTGAACTTTCCATAGAACTAACTTTTGGTATTGTTGATTATCTCTTATATTTGTTGTTTTCTATTTCATATATCTCCTTTTTAATGTTTCTTATTTCCTTCCTTCTGCTCTCTTTGAGTTTGATTTGTTCTTCTTTTGCCAGCCCTTTCAGAGTTGAGGTTAGATTTATGTTTACTGATTTCAAGTACTTCCTCATTAGAGGAGGGCTGAGAAAATGTATGATGCATAATTTATGTAGAAGTTTTAATTAACTTGACTGTAAAAGTTTGGAAATGGATAGAGTTGATGCTAACACATTATAGTGAGTGGAACTAATGCATCTGGTTTATAAATGGCATTGTGGTTGAAAAGAGTAGTCCAAGGATATAAATGTCAACTGTAAGAAAGCTAGAGAATAATCTAACGACTGAATAACATAGTGAACTCAAAGGTGGATGAGAATTGTGGTTAATAGTACAAATGCAAGAATATTTTCTATGAACTAGAACAAATGTGCATCAATATTGCAAAGTGGTAAGAATGTGGAGAAGCAAAGGAAAAATACAATTAATGTGATCTATGGACTATTGTTAACAGAAATACTGTTATATTCTTGCATCAATGACAAAGACATAATTAGAGGGGGTTATGGAAAAAATATACCAAAAAATGTATAGACCACAGTGATAATAGTCTGATGATATTATCTCATAATCTGCAACAAATATTGCACAACAGTGTAATGTGCTGGCGGAGGGGTGTGGTATGTAAATTCCACACATGTGCATGATTTTTTTTTCAGTTCACAACTTCTCTAATAAAAATATATTCAAAAATAGAGAAATTAAGAGATTTAAAATAATCAAAAGCTGAAACATTTCACTACCAGAAAACCTGCCCTAGAATAAATACTAAAGGTAGGTTTTCAAGCTGAAATAAAAGGACAATAGAAAATAACCCAGAGACACAAGAAGAAAGGAAGAATATTGGTAATGGTATCTACAGCAGTAAATATAAAATCCTGTATTATTTTACTTTTGTTTTGTAAATGGTTTCCTCATATGACTTAACAGACAAATATGTAAAATAGTGTTTAAGTCTATGTAAATGGGCACACACTTCCTTGTAGAAGGGCTGAAGCCCAAGAAATTCTCTGTTTTATAACCAGCGGGTTATAAAATAAAATAAAAAAACAGACATCTCAGGGAATAAATCCCAGATTTAACATTTTAAATTATTAATATGTATGGTGTGCAATAAAAAAGTATAAGACAAACAAAGAAATAGGAAAAGATGGGCAATCCATAGAAGAGGATAATAATACAGAAAGTGCCAATGAAGAAGACAATAATATGCTCATACAGAAAAAAGCCTTTAAAAATTTATCTAAAGCAACACTCCGGGAGATGAAGGAAAATACAGAGAAAAAACTAAAGGATACCAGGAAAACAATGAATGAGCAATATGAGGGTATAAGTAAAGTGATAGAAATTTTAAAAAAGGAACCAAACAGAACTACTGGATTTGAAGACCACAATAACTTAAATGAAAAATGCCCAGGGGGTTTTCAAGAGTAGATTGGAGCTGGCAGAAAAAGAAATCAGATAACTCGAAGACATGACACTTGAAATGTGTCAGTCTGAGGAGCAGAAAGAAAAATAAAACAATTATTAAAAGTGAAAATAGCCCAAGACACCTCTGAAACACCATCCATCAAAGCAAAGTACATGCTTTGGGAGCCGCAGAAGGAGAAGAAAGAGAGAAAGGGTCAGAAAGAATATTCAAATTGATAATGACAGAGAACTCCCCAAACTTATTAAAATGCATGAATAGGCACATCCAAGAGGCTCATAGAACAACAAATAGGATAAACCTGGAGACAAATTCACCCCATCACATAGTGAATACAATATTGGATGCAAAGGACAAAGATACAATTCTGAAAGCTGCAAGAAAAAAGCAATATTTTATGTACAAGAGAGTCCCACATTCTGAGTTCTCATCAGAAATCATGGAAACAAGAAGTCAGTTTGTTGAAATAATTAAAGGGCTGAAAGAAAACAACTGCCAGCAAAGAATTTTACATCCAGTGAGACTCTTCAAATATGAGAGAATAATATATTCTCAGATAAACAAACACTGAGGATGTTTATCACCAGTAGATTTGCCCTTCAAGAATTGCTAAAGGGAATTCCTCAGACTTAAATCCAAACACACTAGACAACTGTTCAATGAAACATAAAGAAATAATGATCAGTTTGGTAATCATAAATGCCACCATTATTGTAGTATACGATTTGGTATGTAACTCCACTTTTTATTTCCCACAGATGCTAACATGCAAATGTATAAGTTTAATAATAAACCTATGTTTTGGGGGGCATACAACGTACAAAGGTATAAGTGGCAACACATTTTTAAAAAGTGGTACGGGGACAGAGGGGTATAGAGTATATGCATGCTATTGAAATTAAGTTGGTATCAAACTAAATATGATTGTCATATAATTACATTATTACATTTTAACCCTACAGTTTCCACAAGAAAATAGTTGAAAATATACCCAGATAGAAATGAGAAGGCACTCAATATGTTGCAACATTCACAAAAAGAAGCAAAAAAATATAAAAGTATACATTAATGAAAATGAGGGCTGCAAAAAGTATAGGTCTTACAAAGGCTAAATAGAAGACTGGCAGAAGAAATTCCTGTATTATAAATATTGGCTTTAAATGTATTAAACTCTCCAGACAAAAGGCAGAGATCGGCTGAATGGATAGAATAAATGAGCCATCTATATGCTTTCAGCAACAGACTCACTTTAAATTCAAAGATACAATTACGTTGACTGTGAAAGGATGGAAAAATTATACTATGCATGTATTAAACAAAAAGGAGCTGGGGTGGCTATACTAATATGAGATAAAATAGTCTTTAAGTAAAAAACATTTATGAAGAGCAAAGATGGTCGTTAAATACTGATAAAGGGGACAATTAAATAAGAGGTTGTAACAGTTACAAATATATATGCACATAAAGGCAAAGCCCCAAAATACATTAAGTAAATACAGATTGGAAGGGAGAAATTGATGGTTTTACATTAATCCACAAAACAACTCCTAGAACTAATAAATTAATTCAGCAAAATGGTCGGGTACAAGATCAACACCCAAAATCAGTAGTGTTTCTATACACAATGAACAACCGAAAGAAGAAATCAGGACAAAAAAAATTCCAATCACAATTTCAACTAAAGGAATCAAATATCTAGAAACAAATATAACCAAGGATGTAAAGGACTTATAAACTAAAAACAGCAAAACACGGCTAGAGGAAAATAAAGAAACCCTAAATTAATGAAAGGACATTCCATGTTCATGTATTGGAAGACTAAGTATCATTAAGATATCTAATACCATCCAAAACATTTCAATGCAATCCCTAGCAAAATCCCAGCAACCTTGTTTGAAGAAATGGAAAATATTATCATCAAATTTAAATGGAAGGATAAGGGGTCTGTACTAGTCAGCCCAAGGGGTGCTGATGAAAAATGCCAGAAAATCTGTCTTTATAAAAGGGTATTTATTTGGGGTAGAAGTCCACAGTTACCAGGCCATAAAGCATAAGTTTCTTCCCTCACCAAAGTCCATTGCCAAGCGTTGGAGCAAGACAGCTGTCGACATTTGCCAGGGTTCAGGCTTCTTGGGTTCCTCTCTTCCTGGGGCTTTGTTTCTCTCCAGGCTTAGCTCCTGTGTTTCCTCCACAAGGTCAGCTGTGGACTATGAGTCTCTCTAGGCTTTGCTTCTCTCTACAAGGCCAGCTGTAGACTATCAGGTGAATGGCTTGTCTATCTCAGGGCCTTGTCTCACGACCAAGCTCTCTTACTTCCCAGGGCTCCAGCTCAAGACTCCAACATCAAAACTGCTTTCTCTGTCTTTTGTCTTGCATTTTATATTTGATTCCCCCACCCACCAAGGGGTGGAGCTCAATGCCCTAATAGTGTGGCCCAATTAATGCCCTAATCATAACTTAATCATGCCCAGATTAGCAGAACAGTTTACAAGCACAATCCAATATATATTTTTGCAATTCATAATTACATAAAACTGCAAATGGCTACAGGGTCTCATATAGCTTAAGTTGTCTTGAAAGAGAAGAATGAAGTTGGAGGGCTCATACTTCCTTATTTTAAAATTTATCACAAGCCACTGTAATAAAAACTACATGGTACTAAAAAGGGACAGACATACAGATCAATGAAATAGAACTGAGAGCTCAAAAATGAACCCTCACATTTATGGCTAACTGATTTTCTGTGTGATTCATTAATTGATTTATTTTCTTAATTTGCACAGTTATTGGTATATAACTGTTGATCAAGTATAATACTTTTTAAATGAAGACACAGATATTCAAACACATCACTTAATTATGGAATAAAATACAATAAATGAAACATTTGATCTTAGATTAATGGAAAAAGAGATATAGGAAAAATTTAATTTAATAAAAACATATTTGATGACTTTCCTCTAAATACTGGATATTAATTCTATTATCTTCATTCATTTAGTCAATTATTCAACTGGCATTTATTCTACAACTATTTTATGTGAAGCAGAAATCAGCAAGATAAAATTATCACTATCATTATTAATTGAAAATAGAGGGAAAAAAGCATTTGCTTAAAAAGTATGGTGATTTTTAAAAGTGCCACATAAGTTGTATAACAGATACATTAAGAAGTTCTTATGGGAGAATAAAGAATAGAGTGCATTAATTTCTGTTGCAAGGAGAAAGGATTTTGGTGGTGGCAAGGGATGTGGAGAAATTTTTCAAAGAGGATATGGCTAGCTGATTTTTGTCAAGGTGACAAAGATTACTCAATTGGGAAAAAAGGGAACTGAAATACAGAAGCAGGACAAAAACAAATGGAAACCCAAATCTCAGCATTCTTCCTGGTAAAAGACAGGGTGTGGATGTGTAGGGAAATCAGCTTTCAGCACAGCCCTGCCATGAATCTACTTAAAGGTAGACTCCTTATTCTGCACCCCTCCACCTCCTTAAACCCCCACCCACCTCTCATTCCCAACATTGTGCCACTATCCATCTCAATCTATCTTTCATTCATGTGTGACCCATCCTCTGTCCACCCCTGTATGACCTCTTCTGGCCTCCCCATTGACTACCCCAAAGTTTCAGAATCCATCAAAAAGCCTCCTTTCCACCACAGTTCCAGCCCTGCACCCATCTGAGCAGATGGTAGTGGCTGTGTTTCTTGGGGTACAGGTGGGGGCCCCCAGGGTGCTTGCTGGGCAGCTCCACAAATGGGGCTCCATCCCCATCAGTAAAACACATTGGACCAGATGGGACCATTGCCTCCTGCAAAATGGATTTCCCTGGGTGTGACTACCACCAGCTGAACTGGTGGCAGAAGATGGTGGTGTCTGCTAGGTCCCAGTGGGTAGCACAGAAGGGTACCCATTGTCCCTGTACCTGGAGTTCCATGTTCCCTGCACAGCCATTGCTGCCATTGAGCAGCTGGAACTTGGGGATAGGAGGGGGCTCAGAGTCACTCCCTCATCTGCAGATCTGGAACAGGTCCTTAGTAGGAGTGCAGGTATAAAGCTCAAACCCTGACAGGGTGGGGGGCACAAAAAAGCAGGGTTGAGAAACCTGGGTGTGTGATGATCTCTGCATATTGTGTGTGCAAGTCCTCAGCTCTCAAGGCCATCATCTGTGGGTCACTGAGGGTCTGGTTCTCATCACTAGAAAAGCCCCAGGATTCTTTGCACATACATGCCCAGGATGGACACTGAACAACTCCATAGCACCAGCCAGCACAGAAGGAGTTGGGCCTCATGCCTTCAGCTCTGGGAAACTAGGCACAGCAAGGCCAAAAAATGGGGAGAAAGAACGCAACAGGAGGAGGCACAGGCCTTCTACTCAGTATGTCCCCACTGTGCACGAGGGAGCATGTGGCTAAGGGAACATCCACTCCTGGTTAAAAGATGGACAATGATGGTTGTGGACATGAGACGGTGAGCTCCACCTGCCTGACTGTCCACCATCCTCATAGTGCAGAGCAAGTCACAAGTACCCCTGCCTGGAGACCCCAACAAGAAAACAGCTCTGATTCACCCCAAGCACCTAAGCCTGGCATCCAGGCCATGCCCACACAGCTCTGGCACTCAGCCTCCTGTGGACAAACAGCAGGGACTCATTGCCCACACACTGAGAGGCCTCCATCCACAAGAGTCTAGAGCCTCGGCCAAAGTGAGCAGCCGCCTGGCATGGAGACAGCCGATCTGCACTGCAGCTCCCAGCAGATGATGTGGGTTTTGGCCAGCTCCAGGTAAGCATCAAAAACAGTACCCCAGGTCAGGCCTTGCCTCCCCCCCAGGTGCCCAGTGCAAGGGAAATCCCAATCCACCAGCTAGGCCTCTGTGTACTCTGGGATAGAAGGCTGCACTGAACAGCCCCCAGGGGCAAATTTCTCAGGAATGCTCTGGGACCAGGACAGGCTTTGCAGGCCTGAGGATGAAACAGCTTGGCCTCATCCCTGCCCTTGAGACCCACAGGGATACAAGGTGCAGGACAATCAGTTGCCACCTAGTTTGGCACAGCCCAGTGGTTTCACAGCCAGACACCTGGGGGTCTGCAGGACAAGGAGGACCCTCCCATCTCCTTGACATCTCTCTTGGGTCCTGGCTCTCACCCAGGTCTGGATACTTCAGATCGAACAGCAAACACTCATCTGAGGACAGTCAGCTCCCACCTCAGAACCCACTCATCTTTGGGAGACATGGGTCACCTCAACTGCACCCTCCAGGGTAGATGTGCTCTTTAGTGGCCTGGATCATCCTTTAACCCTGAAGGCCTCTTCCTGGGGTCCCACCAGCTCCATTTTCACAGAACAAGGGACCATAGTGGTGAGGGGTCAGGCTGGTAGTAGCCTCTGGGGCAGAAAGTGGGGTTTACAAATTCTGCAGCACACAGCACAGTGACACAGTCTGTCCTGGACCATGCACTTTGGAGATCCATAGAAATTGCCTCAACCACCACTTATTGGGGAGATAGAGTTCCATTCAAGCCCATGGCAATGGCACAGTGACATTATTACCAATCTCAAAAAATCAAGACCTTGAAAATACATCAGGCTGCGGTGTCCCTACCTCAACATGCCACCTCAGTGTGCAATGGGAGTCCCACAAAGTTCATATTGAAACTGCAACTGAAGATGCAGGAATCTGTCACCCAGCAGGCCACAGCCTTCTGTCACTTGTCCCCCAAGACATCTTTGAAATGAGCTCTGGACCACTGAGAAGCTGGGCCTCACCCGAGCTGTTTCCCAAGAACATTTGCCTCCTCCTTGTACAATTCACACCTCAAGAAGGAGTCACCAGGATTCATTAGCTCTGCTTGACTGAACCCAGGCTTGACCCCTGGGAATGGGCCCTCCCTCCTGCTCCAGGGGCTGCCTATTTAATCTTTAGATAGTTGATCTTTTTCCAAAAGCTCCTTCAAGTTACTAAATAAAATTTATTTGTATTACTTTTTTCCCAAAAATTATTGCATAAGACTATAAATATGTCATTTTCTTTCAGCTGTAATGTTCTTAAAATTATCCTTGACTGTATAGTGATGTCAATAAAAGTCTTTAGTTCATTAAAAAGACATGGGCACTGGCAGGGAAGGGGCTGTAGGGTCCCTGACAAACCACTAGGACCAGATGTCACTGCCACATACCTGCAAGCACAGCTGCTCAGTGGCCCCCAAACCCCAGGGAGTATTCCACAGCAAGGCCTCCCTGACCTGTCAGTTGAGCCCCTGCATCCAGGACAACCCCATCTTCTGGGAGCTCAGCAGGAAGATGGGGCCCCAGGGCTGTGCTACAGTTGAGCTGTCTGCAGAGCATGGAGGCTCCTGCCAGATACCAGCAGTTCCCCTACACAAGCCCATGCCACCCACATTGCCTAACCAGGAGCCTCAGGGACTCCTACCCCACTGGGCCTTTGGAGCAAGAACACAGCAAAGGGGGCATTGACGTAGAGAGCTTTCCTTTAGCATTTATGGGGATTTAAGAATTAAGCCTCAATTTAATGCAAATCCCCAACTTTATAACAAATTTCGCTTCCATTATTACTCTTCATTTTGGCCAACTCAGTTGCTTTAATGAAATGAAAAGTTAGCAAAAATATGTCAAACCAATCAGGTGATAGGGAAGGGGTAATGACTGGTGCTTGTGCTGTCCCTGGATCATAGAGACCTGTGGGCTGCAGCAGACACTCACCAGGTGGAGGGGCCAGCAGGCAAGGAGAAGGGGCCACAGCAATGGAGGAGACAGTAACATTCCTGGTCACCTCTGCAGTAGCCACCCTGGGCCTGCAGTATCAGGGAGAGAGTGTGTGTGGTCTGCTCACAAGTAGACAGTGGACACAACCTAGCTGTTCAAACATCCTAGAAGGAAGCCAAGGAGCCCTCACTTGTCTTTGGGTATATCAGAGACCTCATCTGCCACAGGTGGGCAGAGAGGGCCAGTAAGTTTCCTGAAAGCTGATGTGAGATGCCATGGGCCTGTCCTAAGTGAGGCCTGAGCTCTATGGCTGCAGCTCACCAGAGTCCAGGGCTCAGCAGGACAGTGCTGGTTTGCACTCACATGGAAGGTTTGATTGAATACAGGGGTTGCTCTAAACTTATGTGAGCCAGGAATAGACAGATGTAGTAATATAATCAATATCCTAATTTTCCTCTAAGAATGGGTCCTATGGCCACCATCAAAGACTCACACTCCTCTCACTGGGAGGATGTTTGTCCTCAGGAAATCAGCCAATATTCAAGGAGAGAAGATTAAATAAATTTTGGGACAGGCACACAATGGAACAAGAGGCCATCATTAAAAATGATGGTATAAATGAGGAAAGCATAGAGAAGCCAATAGGACAAATTAAGTTAAAAACAGAGAAAACCAATAGAAAGCATGCTGTACTGCATTCTGTAAAAGATGTTCTCTTTTGTTCATTTCTGCAAAGGAAAGTCCTCAGCAGACATAAACCACAAGGTTAAAAAGGTTCATTTCTGGGACACAGAATGTTAAATGATTTTTCATTTTCTTCTTGTGTCTTATTTGCACTTCCTACACATTCTAAAATAAACATACATTACTTTTTCTAAACAGAATAATTTCAATAAATCAAAAATATACCCAGAGAATTCTGGCATGGTGATGCCCACCAGTGTAGAGAAGTCACATCTGAGTCCAATTCTGTCACACTTGGGAGCACAAACTCCAAGTAGGGTCCACTGGCAAGGCACCAATCTCAGGAGCTATCTGTGATGACCATAGAACCTGGCTGTCTCCAGAGCCCTCAGGAGCCCTACTATTTGGAGTGGCATCCACTTTGGAAGTCTATGAGATCCTGTGATCTCCTGACTCACTTTGAAGTCTCTTAGCCATATAAATTGATTTGTTTTTACTTTTTCCCCCTTTTATTCAATGTCTTTTTCCAGTTGCATTACCAGCCAGTGCTTGGTAGTAAACCCTTGTTGCCAAGGAGGCTCACCCTTAGGGGAATGAACAATAGACTGGAGTCAAATTACTGTTATTCTATTAATACTATAGACTTATTGTTATTCTAGCAATGGAAGAAATTTTATTATTGATGTGGAGGCAGTGCCTCTGGAGGTTCTGAGAGGAGAGAGAGGGAAAAACACGTGTAATATGGTGGCATTTTTGGTACATTGTTATTATCCTGAATGATGTTGCAAGGACAGATACAGGCCATTATATATCTTGTCATAACTTACAAAATTGTTTGTGAGAGAGTTTAAACTATAATGTAAACTATAATCCACACTTAGTGGCAATGCTCCAATATGTTTTCACCAATTGTAATAAATATACCACACTAAAATATATATATATATACACTCAGAACTGGCTACATAATTTGTGGGGCTCAGTGCAATTGAAAATACTGAGCCCTTTGCTAAAAATTATTAAGAATTTCAAGATGGCGATTGTAGAGTGTGTACCCATCTGAGCAATTTCATGATGAAACTGGCTCAGGATATATCAGATGAAATGTTATAGAGAGAAGCACTTGGGCTGTCAGTCCATCAGGGAGGTGTGATGGGGTTGTGTGCAAGTCAGAGGGGGGAGATGCAAAGGTTCACAAGAGATGGAGATGGGCCTTGAACACAGTAGGAGATCTCACACCCTACCTCAGGCATCACCCACAAAATCTTTCCTGGGGCTCCACAGTGAATTCTCCCCACCAAAAGGCAAATGAATTTGTTTATATTATACTGATGGAGTTGTTAGTTATTTGGCAAAACTTCACAAGTGGTTGCTCAGCAGAGAGCTGGTGGCAGTTGTGCTGCAGGGTCATTTGATACTCAGAGGAAGGGGAAATGAGAAACAGCTTAGGAAATGAGGCTGGGGGCAAGGTATGGTTAAGCCAGAGCCCTGAAGCCAGGGAGAAGATGAGGATGAGTCTAGAGAGTCATGATAGATAGTGATCAGGTTCAGCATGCTATTGCTCTGTCTGAGCACACACTGGATGGACCTCAGCTGCCAGCCTTACTATACATCCTGGCTTCCAGATTTCTGAATGGTTCTCTCCAAGTCTTAAATACTGATCACCCCACTGTGAAAACCCATTTTACCAGTGCCTGCGAACCCATGGAGGCTGCTACACAAGGATGGCCATGCATTGCATGATGTGGACAATTGGATGGACAATTAGAATTCCACCTCCCGCCAGGACATTCAACCACTGAACCCCAGGGCCAACTTGAGGGCTAGGAGGCAGCAGCAGGCCAGCACTGAGTGTTCGTGTCCTCATTCCATCCATTCATCACCTGGCTTTGGCTCTGTCCTCTGCTGTCAAGTCCCCATAAAGACAGTGGTGTTGGCTGAGGGGCATACAGGTAAGCAGTGAGTAAGGCAAAGGGACAGATGAGGGTCAGGTATGGGGAGAGCACAGGGTTAGAAAGGAAAAAGCAGAGGGTCAGTCAGGGGAGGGCAGAGGGTCAGGTAAGGGAAAAACAGAATATCAGGCAGGGGAAGAACAGAGGGTCAGGTAACTGGAGAAGAGAGGGTCAGACAAAGGAAGGGCAGAGAGTCAAATAGAAGAAGGGCAGATGATAAGGTCAGAGGAGGGCAGAGGTTCCGTTAGAGGAATAGCAAAAGATCAGGTAGAGAATAGGCAGAGAGTCAGGTAAGGAGAGGGTAGAGGGTCAGGTAGAGTAAGAACAGAGGGTCAGGTAAGGGGAGGACAGGGGCGAGGCAGAGGAAGGGCAGAGGTTCAGGTAAAAGAAGGGCAGAAGGTAAGGTAAGGGGACAGCAGATCAACAGGTATGGGGAAGTTAAAGAGTCAGGAAAGGGAAGAACAGAGGGTCAGGTGCATGGAGATCAGAGGGTTAGTTAGGGGAAGAACAGAGGGTCAGGTGAGGGATGTGCAGAGTTCAAGTAGCGGGGAGAATAGAGGGTCAGGGGTTGGAGGGAAGAGGGTCAGGTTGAGAAAGGGCAAAGGCACAGATAATGGGAAGGCAAGAAGGCCAGGTAAGGAAAAAGCAGAGCATCAGGTAAGGGAGGTTGCAGAATTAGGTAAGGGGAGAATAGAAAGTATGGTATGTGGAGACCAGAGAGTTAGGTAGGGTGAGAATAGAGAGTCAAGTATGAGGAAGTCAGAGGGTCAAGTAGGGGGAAGGCAAAGGGTAGGGTAGTTGGAGACCATAGAGCCAGGTAAGGGAAGAGCAGAGGTTCAAGTAAAGCATGGACAGATTGTCAGGTAGAGGAAAGGCAGGGGACAGGTAGAAACAGGCAGGTTCAAGTAAGGGGAGGTCAGAGGGTCAGGTAGGGATTTGGCAGAGGGTCTGGTGATGGGAGGGCAGGGGTCAAGTAAGTGGACAGCAAAGGGTCAGGTAGGGGGATGCAAGGTTTCAAGTAGAGGAAGGCCAGAGGATAAAGGAAGGGCACAGCAGAGTATCAGATATGGAGAAGTTAGAGTGTCAAGGAAAGGGAAGAATAGTGGGACTCCTGCATGGAGATCTGAGGGTTTGTTAGGGGGAGGGAAGAGGGTCAGGTGAGGGGAGGGATGGGGTCAGGTAGGTGGAGGGCAAAGGGTAAGGTAATGTGAGGGCAGAGGGCCAGTTAGGGAGAGGGAAGAAGTCAAGGTAAGGGGTGGGCAGAGGGTCAGGTAGGGGGAAGATAGAGGGTCAATTAAGGGGTTGGTAGAAGGTCAGGTCAGGGGAAAATAGAGGGTCAGTTTAGAGAAAGGCTGAGGGCCTGGTAGGTGGATTGAAGAGAGCTGAAGATCGGTATTGGGGATTTCATCATGTCACCTTGGAGGACTGGGCAGGTATGGCACAAGAGGGCCTTAGGAGAGCCAGGAAACAGGGGACAAGTATACTGCATCATCTACAGGGAATAGTCTTGCCTGGTGACAAGGAATGATTGGAACCATAGAAGCAGCCAGTTTGGGTCACTGGAGGGATGGTGGAAGGAAGTGAAAATTAGGAATCCTGGATAGCACGAGGGATTCCCGGGTGGGTAGCCTAAACCAAAGAAAAGAGGGAGTCCAAGGTTTCTGGAGCTGGGGTGGGTGGTGGGGAGGCCATCAGGGGCTTGATAAAGGGACTTGCAGGCCTGGGCAAGGTTCTTGGACTTCATCTCAAGGGCACTGGGAAGCTATGAAAGTCCTTGACTGTGGAGATCATAAAATGATATTTATGTGTTTACAAAATTGTTCTAGCCTCAGAGTGGACATGAGATGTAGGCGCCCAAGAGCAAAACAAAAAAACCAGTTAGGAAGCTGGTGCAGAAGCTCATGCAAGGATTATGATGTCTCAGACTTGTCCAGGAAAATAAGGAAAAATAATTGAATGGGGTTAAAGAGATATCCAGGATTTAGAACCACAAAATCACTTACTCATTGAAAAAGTGAAAGAGGAAATATTGAGGATAAGAACCATGTACCATGAAGATGGGGCACAATCTACCAAGACAAGAGCCACGAGGAAGGTTCAGGGGGAAGACGTGGAAATGCTCAGTAGATAATTCAATATCTGGACCCAGAGATCCAGAGAGAAATCTGATAAAAGTAGAAATACAGAAGGTAGTAAAAGTCAGGAACATGAGTGAGGTTGCCTAGAGAGAGGAAAGGGCAGGAAGAGAGGAAGGCCTCATCAGAGCCTGTGAAACTCCTCAGGAAAGGAAGTGAAAGGACATGGAGGACCCTAGGAGAGGTCTCAAGTGGGGCCAGGTGAATGGGGAGTTCACATGTCCTTCTTCCTGGATCCCTCCCTCCAGGATAGTCATACTTCCCTTTACCTCGATCCCCTCCATCCAGGATATCACAATTCCCTCGCCAGAGCCCTTCCTTTCAGGGGTCACACTTGTCCCTCTGCCTGGACTCCCTTGATCCAGGGGGCTCATATGTTCCTCTGCCAGAACTTTCTAGGAATGGACAGAAGGTCCGTACCCTGTGAAGTGAGTCCAGCAAAAAGGGTCTCGAGTTGGCTGAGGCCTCACAGAGGAAGGAGTCAACAAAAGCCTCCATAGCCTGCCAGTATAGTGACCCTGAGAGCCTACACCTTGCCTGGGATGGGAGGCTTGAATCAGAATACCCAGCCTTCCCATGGACCCAGGAAAACTTTGAATCATCAAAATGGAACAGAAAAGTGCATGTTTTGAATTTTGATTCACATAATTCCAGAAAAATATCACCAATATGTGCCTGTGAGAATTGAAAACAACAAACTAATCCCTTCTAAAGGAAGATAGCCTCAGAGTGAGTGCCAGTCATTCCTTCACATATTTCCCCAATGCACTGTTCAGCTTTTCAGCCTCCATCAGAAACAGCAGAAATCTCTGGGGTACAAATGGTCCCAAATGCCAGGATTGCTTTTCTGGGCATTTCTGTCTCTTGGCTCCAGGTCTTGCAGTACTCACTGTTTTGCCAGCTCTCAGTACCTTCAGACAAATGGGGTTTGGTTGATGTTATACAGCTCTTCTAGGTTTCTCAGATGGAGGGTTAATCTGAATGATTAACTGAAAGCAAAACTCAGAGATTCTCTTTATGTGTTTTTAACATTTGCTTGAAATTCCAATTTTAATGTCAAAGTAAAGCAGAAGGTGGTCAGGGCCTGTGGCTGTTTCTGGGGTTCTGGTGGTGTCTGCTTCTTGAATGGGGGCGGGTGTTCAGTTCCTAAAAATTCATCAAATTTTATAGTTAATGATTAGGTCACTTTCCTTATGTATGTTATGATTCAATAAAAGTCTACACAAGGAGAAAAATCTAATCCCTTTAAAGTCTAGATAGTGGGTGAATGCAGAAATGGATGAAAATTAATGTACCACAAAATGAGGGTTAAATCAGTCCCTTCTATTCAAACCTATATGTGATGCTGGAGTTCGTAGGTGTACTTCCAGAGACTGGAGCCTTTGGCCTGCCCATGTCCCAGCTGTGCCTGGAATCTCGGTGGAGCTGCAACTCCTACTCTACAGCTCAATGGATTCACCCAAGTCACCTGGGGAGGAGACGATGATGGACAATGGCCATCCCAGGGAATGGAGAAAGCCTGCAGCTGCAGGCAGGATAATCCCATCCATCATACACATGGGATATGGGACCCGTCTCACTTCAAGGTGGATAGATATCACCATCCCAAACTCCTCAGGATGGGAGGAAGACCTATGGACTACAGTGGACTTACTGGTATTCTGTCGTAGACATATTGTGATTCAATCAATAGAAGAAATTACAAGAGTAAGTTGGAGCCAGTGGCCACTGGATGCTTTTGGGGCAGGGAAGGGAAAAGCAATTGTAATACAGGGGCTTTTTCAAGACTTGGGAATTATCCTGAGTGATATTACAACGACAGATACAGGACATTTTTCATCAGCATATACCATGCCGAACTCTATGGGAGACAGTGTGGTCTACAATGTGAACTATGGTGCATGCTTAGTGGCAAAGCCCCAGGATGTGTATATCCACTGCAGGTAATGTGCTACACTAATGAAAGATGTTTATGTGGGATGTTATGGGAGGTGTGGGAGGTGGGGAACATGGGAATCCCTGTAATTTTTGTATAACATTTATGTAATCTAAGCATCTTTTAAAATATTAAAAAAAAAGTACCACACAAATACAAAGTATCAACAATAGCAGAGTATATGTGAACATTGTACTTTTCCATGAATTATCTGTAATCCTGTAATGTTTCTAATGTAAAAATAGTATTTCAAAATGTTATACTGACAGAAAAAATAAACTGC
>JAQZBX010048960.1:0-20055 GCA_029593785.1 Cabassous unicinctus | reverse complement strand
TAAATGTTATTTGTTATATATATATATACATTTTATAAAGGTGCCTAGATTACCCAAATATTACTCAGAAACTACAGGGATTCCCATGCTCCCCACCGCCCACACCCCCAAAAACACCCCACACAACCATTCCCCATCCGTGTGGTACTACACCCACAATGGATATACACATCCTGGGGCCTTGCCACCGAGCATAGACCACAGTTCACTAGAGCATTTTACTCTGTGTTTTTGGGAATGGTACAGTTCTTCAAACTTCTCCCTAGCCCATCACAATGATAATGAATCATATTTGTATAGCGTTTAACAATTTGCAAAGCATTTCAACATTTGTTCTTATATTTCATCTTCACTGATAAAGCAGCTAACACATTCCCTTTTATAGATGATGGGACAAAGGCTCAGAAAAGTAATGATTTACCCAGGGCTACACTCCAAATCCCAACCTCTTTCAACTATATCCTGGAGCCTTTTATGTTCCCGTAGTTTAACGTCAGGCATGTCTATTGCTTGAAAAGTCCACTCCTATTTTTGGGTAATTATAAGTAAAAAAGTTAGTAAGTAATACCAATAAAATTAAGTTCATAATTGCGTATACTTTCTTGACTGAAGTCTTATGGATAGCATTACCTTTCAAAGCACAATTATTAGCATAATAAAACACACTTGTTGCTCAAGTAGGTATTTGTTTTCAGTGTGCTAAACTTTAAAAACAGTTCTGATATATAAGATATGCCAATAATGTAGCAAGATGATTAAAACTTGGTTGCTAATACAGGTTAGCAATATAATTGAATTTTAATATACGGGTATAAAAATATCATTACCCTCAATTTTTAAAATATATGCTTTTATATACTAATTACAGTTATATATTTGTTGTATTTTAACAGAGGCCCTACTTACCAGGCAATCACAATCCCTGCATAAATAATTACATAGATGTTAATCGCACCATATCAATGTTATATACTGCAAGGTCCTCCAGGTTTTCAGGAGAGCAGTTCTAGCTGAGATGTAGGAGAAGTTTTCACTAAAGTGGCAGGATTTATGTTGAGCATTAAGAATGGATAGGATTTTAATGTAAGTAGCTGAAGAGCAGCACAAGGAAGAGGCTGTGAATGCAAAACAATATAGGGGACATCAAAAAAGGCCAGTTTGGCTGGAGCAGAAAAAGAGGAGAAACTAAGTCAATTGCTTTCTGGGAGGAGAGACCTGAAAAACAGTGAGGAACAATCTTAGGGTGAGAAGAAGGTGTGAAGATGAGCTCAGCATATCCAACTAGTCTCAACACAGAAGCCAATTTATTACTACAAGAACAAGTTGCTGGGGACCTAATGCTCCATCCCATGGCTGACTTAGGCATTGATTGAAGCCCTATCCAAAAACATCCAGGGCCACAGATGCTTCTACCATTGGGAGTGGCTCCCAGCATCATTTGGGAGTTTTATTCACTGCCCCCATTCTAGACATACTGAAACTCTGGGGCAGTGTTTTCAATCTTGACTGCACATTATATAACCGGGGAAACTTCAAAAACTCCAGATGCCCAGACTACAGATAAGATCAATTAAATCAGACCTACAGATGGTGGGACCCAGGCATCAGTATTTTCTAAAGCTCCCAGGTGACTCCAATGGGTAGTCAAGTTTGAGAATCGTTGCTATAGTAAGGCCTGGATAATTGTACTTGTAGTAGGCTTCCCAAGTGATTCTTCCTAGCCAAATCATGAAAAACATTTGATTCTCAGCACTGAGGCATTGATTTTTCATTCCTTGATTATCTTTCTCCAATAAGAAAAAATTCTTTTCTACCAAGAACTTCATCTTCATTATCCTAAACCTCCTTCCCAATTTGGTAGGGTAAAAAGGGAATGTTATACACAGAACATACAGCATAGGCATAGGGTCCCATGTTCAACTTGGCATCAGGGTCCTTTACTAGCTATGCTATGGAACAGTAAGTTTAAGAAGTAGAGTATTGAAAAATAAAATAGATATAGAGCAAATTGTGATGGGACCAGTTTTTCAGCTACTGAGGCAATGGCCTTGAAAAAAATAATTCTGCAGGAGAATGACAAGATCAATAGAGATTTTAAGAAAATTGTAAAGGAGAGAGCTATGAAACTGAAAAATGTGAAAGACAGATGGAAAGGAGGAACAATTGAATTTAACTGATATATTAGGTATGTGAGAAAGCTGGGAATTAAAGATGTGATTCTGAGGTTGTAAGCCTGGGTAATATAAAGACATTACAGAGATGAGGAAATGATGAAAAGGGACTGATTTTTCCTGGGGGGGGCGCGGGGGGGGGAGTGGAGAATGGAAGAGGATGAATTGGGTTTTAGACTTGTCTGGGATAATACGTCATTTAAGGAGTAAGACCAGTCTAGAAACAGAGATTTGGGAATCTTCTGCTAAGAGGTCTCAGTTGCCACCAAAAAAGAATATTGGGAAAGATGAAAAGAAAACCAAAGACAGAAACCTGGGAGAGGCCATGGGAAAAGTTAAGCAGAATCAATAAAGCCAAAAAGGAAGCATCTATTAGAGAGGCAGGAAGAGAATGTGGATAGATTGTGTAGATGAAGAAAAGAAAGGAGGCCTGAGATAACAGATGTGGCAACTGCTCATTTCATGGCAATGCCAAAGGGCCATCACTGGCTTTCCATTGTCTGCAGGATAATCTTAGCCTGACCAGAGGCCTTTATAAATTGTCCCTAATATATCTTTTTTTTTTTTTTTAAAGATTTATTTATTTTATTTTATTTATCCCCCCCCTTGCTGCTTGTGCTGCTGTGTCCATTCGCTGCGTGTCTTCTCTGTGTCTGCTTATCTCCCCCTTGCTATGAGGTCTTGCCGCATCAGCCCATGGCGTTGCGCGAGCCGGCCTGCCCTGGGAAGCGAACCCGGGGCCTCTCATATGGTAAACGGGGGCTCTATCCATTGCACCACACCCGCTTCCTGCCGTGAGGTTGCTGCATTAGCCCACCGCACCCACTCAGGTCGGTGTGCCCTCACAAGGAGGCCTCGGGACGCGAATCCGGGCCTCCCATATGGTAAACGGGGGCTCTATCCACTGAGCCACACCCGCTTCCCCCTAATATATCTTTGTAGTGCCTCATCTCCTAAAGCACATTGACATACATATGATTTTCCATGTTACTATGTGCTTTTAGACTTCTTTATGTTTATACAAATGAAACTCTTCTGCCTGACAAAATTCTATTCATTCCTCAAGATCTATCTCATAATACTAGTTCCTCTGTGAATCCTGATATACCCTTGGTCTCTAGGCAAACACTGTACAGTCAGTGCTTCCGCAGTGCTACCACTTTGGTTTGTACTTACCTCAATTATAGCATTTACCATATGGTATTGTAATTAGTTTTTTGCCCATTTGTTTCAGTTACCTATTGTTATATAACAAACCACCCCAAAATGTAGTGGCTTAAACAATAACCAATTTATTATCTCTCAAGTCTGTGAGTTGAGTGGGATCAGCTGTGCAGTTCCTCTGCTTGTGTAATATCACCTGGGGGCTGAACTGGGCTGGAACTTCTAAGACAGTTCTCTCATATGTCTGATACCTTGGCTGGGCTACCTGGAAGACTGGGCTCAAGGTGGGAGGCTGGGGAAATTGGGCTTTTCTCTCTTCACATGGTTTTTCCACATGGTCGCTCCACTAAGGTAGTTCAGCTTCTTACACAGCAGCTCAGGAGTCTCAAAGAAGAGCATTCCAAAAGGTAGGAGGTAGAAGCTTCCAATTCTCTTAAAGAACTGACACAAAGTCCCTTCCACTGCTAAGCTAAGTAACAGGCCAGGCCAGGGGCCACTCAAGGGTGTGACTACCAGGGGACTTGGTTCCTTGAGGGGCCATCTATGGAGTTGCCCCTCCTGTGACGGTTTGAACCTCTATGTACACAGCCTAGGAAACTAAAATACCCCCCTTATTAGTCTGCCACTTGCTTGAGGGGAAAAGATTGTGTCTTTTTCATCTTTGAGGCCCCAGTACCTAGCATGGAACTTAAAAAAACATTCATCAAATGATGGTTGAGTGAGGGAGTAGAGTTGAAACTAGAGGCTTGGGAAATGGGCCAGGTTAAGAGAAGTCAGGGCCAATGGGGAACTAAGGGTAGAAGTGGAATTGCTCATAATTAAACTTCTGATGTCAAAATGAGGCCATACATGCTGCCATCAATTTTGTATTTGAGTTAAAAGTGGTACTCTGTTAAGAGTATATATTTAAAATATATCATAATTTGTACAGAACTGTTTGGCATTTCTGTATTTTTTTAATGGAAGTAGTGTGAGCCTCTCCTGACCTTCCAGAGTCCCTGGGAATAGCCATTGTTAAGTGTATGCGCCAGATAGTAATTTTTAAGTGGTGTTGCTAAGAGTTCAGAGGAGCTCCTTCAGGGGCCACTTTAGAGGGAATGGGAGAGAAGGGTCTGAGCTGAGCCTACAGGCCAGTGGGCCCACAACCCCATCTTTGCTCCAACAAAAGAAGCTTTTATTGGCTTCATTTGTTGACACAGTAAGATTTTATTGAGAAAAACAAAGGCAAGATTTTCTTTTTTTAACTATTAAATAGATTGTGAAATTTATATGCTAAGAAATAAAGAGGAGATGAATAACAAGATTAACCACGAAGATTTAGCTGAAGCCAGACCTAAATTGGCCGAGACCAGATTGGCATGGTCCTATTGGCAGGACAAGTATAAGAGGAGATTAAGGTGACCAGGGAGACTGGGCAGACCGTGTGGAGGAGGGAAAGTGATGTACTTTGAATGTAGAGCCGGGTTTTTAGTCCAGCTTTGCCACTAACTGGCTCTATGGCCTTGGGTAGGACACTAAATCTCTTTGGGCCTTCATTCCCTCATTTTAAAAATAAGGTCTATTGGTCTAAATGACTTCA
This sequence comes from Cabassous unicinctus, assembly GCA_029593785.1. Taxonomy (NCBI): domain Eukaryota; kingdom Metazoa; phylum Chordata; class Mammalia; order Cingulata; family Chlamyphoridae; genus Cabassous; species Cabassous unicinctus. The sequence continues at coordinate 15,141 of JAQZBX010048960.1, read as the reverse complement.
AATTCTGGGGTTCCTGCTCTAAGACTCTGTGATTCCAGGGGGTTAATAAAGCAGTGTGTGTGACTGGCAATGATTTCTGGGCTACACAATTTATTCATTATGACCAGAGGCAGCTCATAACCTGATTAAATTTGCAGAAGTATGGGGATCAGAGGGCAGAGGTGAAAGGTTCAGGAGTTAGACATTGGAGGAGGGAGTACTCAGCTTTAGTAACAGCTAATACTGACTCTACATTAAGTACTGATATTGTATTAAAAACCTTACCTGTAATACAGCATTTAATTTTCACAACATTGCTGACAGGTAGGTATTATTATTATTCCCATTTCAAAGATGAGGAAAATCTTTGTTGCACTTTGCCTAGGATCACACCAATAATAATGGGATTTCAAATCCAGGCATTTAAATGGATAGCTGCCCCTCCCCCAATCCATATCATTCCTGTTTGTATTACAATATAAAGCCCTAAAGAACCGGAACTGTATCTGTGTGACTCACTTAGTATAACCATAGCACATGGCTTTAGGCAGGCAGGCACCTGATGAGTGACTTCCCATAAGGACTGACAATTCTGGGGCTGGTTAGAGAGAATTCATCTTTGAAATGCAAGTTAATAACCCAAATCTAGTATTCTAATTTATGACTTATTGGTCCTACCACATTGTTCTTATGGTAATTCAACAGGAAGCTCTATTGCTAAAAAGAAAACTATGAAAGAATGGAAGCATTTTCAGTGAAGTTCAAAAATGTAACTTCTGCTCTCTAAATTAACTAGAGGTATAGGTGGCAGACATGTCCAAAATAGTTCACATTTTCTTTTCTGGATGGCAATCTGTAAAATAGGTATCAGAAGATAATAATAATAATAGCACTATGTATTTGTAAAACATTTAATAGACTACAGAGCACCTTCATAGACACATTCTCAGTAAATTCTTACAACTCCATGAACATTATCTCCCCATTTTAAAGATGTGATAACTGAGGCTTATAAAAGTAAAATTCAGGCCCAGGATTATATCACTGGTAAGTGGAACCAAATTTTAATCTTCAAACTCCAAATCAAGGGTACTTTCTATCATACAACAAGCTATTTATTAAAATGCATATTTTATATGATAGTAAAATATAGTAGATATTACCTGCTAAATAGGGCAGAATTGACTAGTTTCACCCCTAGATGAGGAAATGATAGTCCTTCCAAAGATCTGGCTGCTAGAGTTAAAAACTTGCTGTCATAATATTAATATATCTGCTGAAAGATAGATATTATTTAAAATATATGGTTAACATTTCAAAATATGTGGCTAATGCTTTAAAAGTGGCAAATAAAAATACACCCAAAAGCAAGTTTAAAAAAAAAAAAAAAATTAGAACTGTGAGCACAGTTAGGTGAATTGCTAAATTTAGCATTGGTTATCTATTGCTATTTTTAATATCTTAGGGTTGTATACGTACCCATTATAAATCAGCCTAAGAGCATCAATTGTTTATGGTCATACTTTAAGCCACTGGTAGTTTTAATATTTAAAGGACTTAATTTTCTTGGTTTCAGAGAGAAAACCTACATAGAGAATATTCTTTAAAACCACACAGATCTGGGGATTTCCACTAGCTCTACTGCTAACTACCTGTGTGACCTTGAGAAAATGCATTAACTTCTCAGATCCTATTTCCTCAACTGAAAATATGGTAATAGTTCTTACATCATTGGGAAGTGTCTGGCACTCAGAAAATATTAATTCTCTTTCTTCAGAGACTTGCAAGTAAGTGTTACTTACTGGCTTTAGGTGCCTTGGGGTGAGAGGGGGAATCTTTCATATTCACTTGCATCTGACTTTAAAGAATAGACTATTTAGCACTCTTCCTTTACCTGCTCACAGCACCAGGAACTTGGTAGGTGCCCAAAAAATGTTAGTTGCATTAAACTGAAATCAAATTCCCTCCTCTCCCCAGTCTCACATGTTTAATTAGGAACCCACCATAGCCAGAATCTCATCTGCCAGTATTCAGCCAATATATAAAAGAACATGGTCCTTGCAGCATCCCTCCACGGTCTCTAGGCCCTGCCTTGTTGTCACGGTTCATTCCAGCTGAACTAAAATTTCCCCAAACATGACTGAAGCGATGGGCTGAATCTAACAAGATTAAGTTTAATAAGGATAAATGTAAAGACGTATACTTCAGTTCAAAAAGAATCCTGAACAAGTACTAGGTGGGGAATACGGGGATTAGCAGCAACACATATAAAAAAGATTTAGGGTTTTTAGTTATTAATCTCAATTAGTCAACAGTGTGATTTTGCTAACAAGTGAAGTTGATGTGAGCTGAGCCTGCATTAACTCCTGCTCAAGCCTGCTGCCTACAATACTGCATTGTTCTCAAATTTTACATGCATCAGAATCACCTGGAAGACCTCAGCTAGTGGTCCCACTGAGAATTACATTTCTATCAAGTTCCCAGATCTGTGCAGATGTTGCTGGTCCCAGGATCCTACTTTGGGAACCAATTCCCTCCTCTATTCTGTCTGGTCAGGGAACACTGTACTACTAATGATAAGAATAGTGATTACACTGAAAACCACACAGGGGCAAGGAAAGGAAGGGAAAGAATAGTTGTCAGGTACTGCAGTAATATTAGTAAAATTAATAATAGTAGCTAATACTTATTGAGGACTTATTGTGGGCTGAGTTCTACAAAGCATGTCATAAGGAATTAATAATCGTAGTAATAACTATAACAATAGTAGCAAACTCACATGGCACTACCTTGTGCTAAATTTGTTCTACATGCTTTACAGAGTTAATTTTAACAATCCTCAGAGATACATATTACTATCCTCATTTTTTAGATGAGGAAACTGCCGTCCCGAGAAGAAACCCACAAGGCCACTTTCACACAGTTCAAAAGGAACAAAGCTGGGACTTGGATCTACATGTGCTGACAACAGAACTCCAGCAGTACCATGAAGCCTCCCTGGAGACAGAAATGAAGTAAAGATCATGATCAGCCTGAACAGGAGAAGAATAAAGAAAGAGAAAAGATTTGAAGGTGAGGATAAAACAGAATATCAATAAAATGGAATATTGTTCAGCAATAAAAATGGGCTCAATCACTGAAACACAACTTTCAACTACATGAATGAATCTCAAAATAATTATAGTGACTGATAAAAAGTCAAAAAAGATTAGAAAATGCTAAGTCATCTAAAGTAATAGGTAGCTGATCAGTGGTTGCCTAGGGATGGGGAGAAGCAAGACCCTGGGAAAGGGCAGGAGGGAGGGATTACAAAAGGGCACAAGGAAACTTTTGGAGGTAATGAATATGTTTGCCCCTGTGATGTGGTGATGCTTTCCAGGGTGTATAGATATGCTCAAAACTTATCAAATTGTAAACTTCAAATATGTGCATTTTATTGTTTTTCAATTATACTTGAATAAAGCTGTTAAAAAACACATTTGTGTTTAACCATATTAAGTAAAATCCACAAATCCTGTGAAGTAGGTCAGTATAGTAAGGTTCTACTGATAACTGATTGAAAATTGCATTTAGTATAGGTTTATATCTATCGAACAGGTAATTTTGGTAACTCCTTCAGCATATTTAATGTATACCCAATGTGTCTTACCAGTTTCAATGGAGAAATGCCAATTAAACAGTAACTTAAATTCTATGAAAATCGGACTCAAGAGAAATCTATTACAAAATTCTATCTTATTGAAAACAGGGTTCCTATTTGGAATGATGGAAAAGTTTTAGTAATGGATGGTGGTGGTGGTAGCAAAACATTGTGAATGTAATTAACAGCACTGAAATATATATCTGAATGTGATTAAAAGGGGGAAATATGGGATTATATATATGGCAGTAGAATAAAATTTTTTAAAAATCCATGGAACTATACTACATAAAAAGTGAACCTTAAGTTAAACTATAGACTATACTTAATAATACAATATAAAAGTGTGCTATCATAAATTGTAACAAATGTTCCACACCAATGCAAGGTGTTAATAATACGGTGGTATTCTAGTCTACCAGGCTGCCGAAACATAGATACTGTAAAATGGGTTGGCTTTTAACAGTGGGAATTTATTCTCTTATAAGCTTACAGTTTTGAGGCTGAGAAAAATGTCCAAACCAAGGCATCATCAGGAATAGTTTCTCCCTGAAGACCAGCTGCCAGCGATCCTGGACTCTGCTATCATATGGCAAGGTACATGGTGGCATCTGCTGGTCTCTCCCTTCTCTTCCAGGTTTCGTTGCTTTCAGCCTCTTGTTTCCATGGCTTTCCCTCTCTTTGCCTGAATTTCATTCTCTTATAAAGGATTCCAATAAGAAATTTAAGACCCACCTGAATAAAGGGGTCACATTTTAACTTAAGATCCTACTCACCAAAAGATCTTACTTACAATGGGTCCATACCCACAGGAATGGATTAACTTTAAGAATATAATTTTCTAGAGTCCATACAGCTTCAAACCATCACAGGTGGTATATGGTAATTCTTTATTTGATGCGTGATTATTCTGTAAACCCACAGCTTCTCTAATATAGAAAAAAAAAGTACACTAAAAACAAAAACAAACAATTGAGAACTAAGAGGTGATGGATTCTAAAAACTAAAATAATACTTAAATATAATTATGATAGTAGTAGTAACGGTAACATCATTTTCTTATCAAATTCCCCTTTTTAAAAAAATGCCAAATAACTGGTGTTTTCCCTCTGAAATAATTAAAAGGATAGATGGGCTTATTCACATTTAATAGAAGTAAAAGTTTAAGTTGCCTAAAGAATGCCTTTTTCACAACTTTTTCATAACTACTTTTTTATTATTTATTTTCAAAAATGCATGTTCTTATTCTTTTTATATAAAAATAATTATTTTTAAAGAAGCTTTAGATTACATTAATGTTACATTGAAAATATAGGGGATTCCCATATACCCCACTTTCTCTGCCTCCCACACTTTCCACCATTAACAACATCTTTCATTAGTGTGGTACATTTGTTACAATTGATGAACACATATTGAAGCATTGCTACTAACAATGGTTTATAGTTTACTTTACAGTTTACACTTTGCACCACACAATTCTATAAGTTTTGATAAAATGTTTAATGCCCTGTATCTGTCATTGCCATATCATGCAGAACAATTCCAATGTCCCAAAAACACCCTATTCTTCCCTCTCCCTCCCCTCAGAACCTCTGGTGACCACTGTCTTTATATCAATGCTACAAGTTCTTCCACTACTAGAATAATAATAATTCTACTTTAGTCCATAGTTGCATTTTCCCCTTATATTTGTTCATTCCTCAATCTTGAGGATTTTAGGATGGTGATGCCCACTCTGCTTCCAACTGAGAGAGGGCTTACATTCTATGGGGCAGGTGGATGGAACTGTCTTGCTTGCAGTTGTAGATACTCCAGCAGTACCATCATCAATCTTTTCATCAATCTTTTGTTAGCTGTCCTGGGGGAGTCTGATGAACTGGAGAGTAGGTGTTGGCAGCAACTCTGCTGAGATTCAGGGCTCTATCGGCATATGAACAGTCAAAGATTTAAGTCTCTGGTATATATATTTATTTCATAATTGCTTTTGTTAACAAGACTCACAACGTTTGGAAGTTAACTTCTTAGCTCAGTGTCATAACTTGGTTTAAAATTCAGTTAAATGCCCTGGTTGTTATAGGACAATAAGCATAATAGCCAATGCTTTTTAATGACATTCATTAGAAAAGTTACAATAAAATTAATTAACACTGCACATGTTCATAGGTCTTGGAAGAAATATGACATAAGTGAGCAAAAAATTTGGAGACACTCCTATAGAACTACTCCTGGAATTTTTCAGGATGACTAATACACACTGTTCTCAAATTATGTGGGTCCTAGTAGATACATGAGATCCACCTGGCTCAGGAATACAAAACTGAATCTATGGGAGAGGTGGGTCACACAACTCACCACATCTTTATTCCAAAAGGGAAAACCCAAGTTCTTTTATCCCTGTACTCTATTCCAAAGAGATTGAAGCAATACCTGTCAAGGACAACTCAAGAATACAACTGGGCCTCCAAGATAAACTGATGAATAGAGTTTGGGCCAGGAGTGGTGAAGACGACCAAGTTCTCTAACTCCTCAAGATCTATCCTTGTCCCCTCTGTTGGCTAACAGGGGAAGTGTGAGGGAAAGAAGACATAGAGGAGTCTGCTCGGACCTGCCTTGAGGATGGCCCTGAACAAAAGAAGTACATGGATTCAGTTCCAGCAAGGGAGATCGAGGAGGGATTTGTGGGAACGGCCATTGTGAAATAATAACATGAGTGCATTTGCCACTTCTCCCTTATTCTCAAACACAGTGGGAGTAGGTGATCATCCAAGACCTCAGAATTCCAAGATTGGGGTCTTGACTTTGAAGATCTGCCAATCAAGTGGGAAGGAATGTATGAATATCCTAAGATTAATTATTGAAGTTTAATTAAGAACCAGCCCTACCTTACAAATCTTCAATGTATATTTGTTAAAAGTATATTAAGGGAAGTGGCTGTGGCTCAATTGTTTGGGCTCCCATTTACCATATGGGAGGCCTGGGGTTTGATTCCCTGGGCCTCCTGGTGAAGGCAAGCTGGCCCACGCGGCGTGGTGAGCTGGTGCAGCAAGATGATGCAACAAAGGGAGACAAGCAGACACAGAAAAATGCACAGCAAATGGACCCAGTGACCACAAGCAGCAAGGGGGAGATAAATAAATAAATAAATAATCTTTTTTTTTTTTAAAGTATATTAAGAAATTACTGAATCATGTTTACATAGACCTTGTCTAGTCTTCATGACACTTCATTTAGTGAAGATCCACTGAGAAAGAAGCCTTGTTGAAAAGGATCTGAATAAATGGAGGGTACTAAGACCAGCTTCATGGGTGTAGGAGTTGCTCAGGGGTCACCTGCACTTGGCTTAATCTTGAAAGTCTTAATAAATTTTGGACAAGGGACTCCACATTTTCATTTTGCAATGGGTCCCGCAAATTGTATAGCAGGTATTGAGGGTAAAAATGTAGAATTTGGATTAAAGATCCATCTTTGTTGGCAAATCTCTTCTTCTTGGACACTGTATTCCCAGTTGTGACATTTCTTTTTCAAAAGAGAACGTAATTCAAAGCAATTGCTACTCCACAACCATGTTTTCTATTGTGCTTTAATAATTTTTAAATCTTGCAGAATTCAAGCTTATTTAATTCAAAATTTATTTCACACTAAAAATAGAATGCCAGAACTGTAATCATAAGAGTATAGTTTCATGCAGAATGTTTTTTTATTTACATACATCTGCATTGTATCTACTTTCCTTTTAGAAGAATATCTACACCTGGACCACAACTACACATCACACACTTTCCAGGCATATCCATATCCACAATCTATTCTAAAGTGTTTGTTTGATGTTTGTTTGACTTTTATCTACATATGCAAAATCGTGTAGATATTCAGATTATTCATGTATATATAGATCTCTGGTTGTATCTGCTGATCGTTAATTTGCCCCTCTTGTACTATTTCCTATGTGACAAGGCCCAAGTGAAATTCTGACCTATGAAGGCTCACTGATGACTAAAGGAAACCTGAAATCCTAAGCACAGAAAGAGCCGCTTTATAAAAATGATATGACTGGGTCGAGGCCACATGACACTAATTATTTTCTCCCAATTGTTTTGTGTTATTTTGCTTTCTTTAAGCTAATGTTTAAAGGGTTATGTCTACTCTTAGCTTAGGCAAGACACAGCTGTTCTGTTACAGTGAATTAGATTTTCTGGCTGCAGGGAAAGTTACAAGATCTGTAGACTGCGTCTTTGGGGTGAATGTGTATAGATGCTGCAGTTGAGGTGCAGGCAAAAAGAGAAGCTGAAGGATGAAGCCTATGCAATTAGAATATTCAGAGACTGTTAATTTGTATCACACACTCTACAAGATTCAAATTTCAATACTTGTTCAAGTAATTTCCTAAATACAGTAAAACCTCATTACTTTGGATCCTCTCAACTTAAAATTTGTAGAGGCAGTATGATAGAACTCTACCAGTTTATCTTTCTAATCTATAGTAGACCATAAAAATAACTAGTATAAAAATGATAAGTGAAAATAAACTATCTAAAAATAAATAATTTTAAACACTCTCAAGTGCTTTATAATTCTTGACTTTATTAAACATATTTTTGAAGCTGAGCACATACTATATGCAAGATATCAGACTAGGGGTTGGTATTATAAAGAAGCATAAATTAAAGGCTTTGTCCTCAATGAGGCTAAAGGATAGGGAGGTAAAACATGGAAATATAACCCAATACCAGGTAACATGAAAAGTATTGACTGCAGGCTACAAATAATGTGTTCTGTGCATTTGAGGGCAGAATTCTTAAAGCCTAAAATAGTCATTGTTCTAATGCAGTTACCACAAAATTTTGAAAATTTTAGCATTTTCTTTCATGTTCCAGAATGCAAATTTTCGTTCAAATTTTAGTTGTTGAACACCCACTTCAAGTAAAAGATTGTGCATGTGTTGAAAGGCATATACCAAGGAAGATTCTGTTCCTGACCTCAAGGATTCATATAGGTTCTCAAATGAATGTTTCCCAAGGTAAATGAAATTATATATAGGAGAAGTCTAAGCAGCCTATTTGATCATATACACAGTATATTACGCTGGGTTCTACCAGAAGCAAACCCTCACATAAAAATGTTTGCACAAGTGGTTTATTTGTGGGGTGATTCCCGAAAGCACAGTAGGAAAGCATGGAAGTTAGACAAGGAATCTAGGTAGCTGATAATAAAAGGTGCATTCTTGATCAGATTTCTACTGTGGGCAACTGGAGTTCAATCCTATTGGGTAATGAATTCTGGCGGACAGTGCAGAAGATGCCACAGTTAGCTCAAATGAGGGGCAAGGTAGCCTGATTTTTTCCTCCAACCCCTTTCATTCATTGGTTGAGGACTATTCCTGAGGAATGAAGACTGCCTGGTACTTGCGACCTGCCTTGGTTCAGGTATAAGAGAAAAGTCCTTAGGCTGCTGCTTACCCCAGGAAATCTATCTGGTCAGTGTGCATGGGACTGGTGTGCCTAGAGGGAAAGGACAGGATGCTAATAGTATCTGTTATAGAGGGGGAATATTATTCAAGGTATGATTTTCAAAGAAGGCAGCTAGAAGAGGTGGTGTTTAGTAAGACCATATAAGATGGAGGTGGTGACAGAGGAATGACAACCCTGACAGCAGGAACTACAGGGCTAAAGGCAGAGAGATAGAGACGGGTATATCGTAGTCACTAAGGCAAACAGCTCTGCATAAATATAGTTGAGTATTCATATGGAAAGAAGGGTGCAGAGAAATATGGCTAAAAAGACAGGTAATAATCAGAATGGGATGGGTTCTTTAAATGACTTGTCTAACAACTTTAAGCTATATCCTATATGTAATGAGGAGACTGAATATGTTCGATTACAGGAAAGAGATGACCAAATTTTTATTTTAGCAAGATTACTCTGGAACTCTTGTCCTGATGTTTAGGATGGCCTGGAGGAGATGGACAGAAGGCTATCTCTATAAGCAAGGTAAGACATAATCAACAATGGGGCAAAGGCATTGATGGGGGTAACAGATAAGGGGTATAGGTGGAAGGCACTTTGAGTGAAGCTCCCAGGGCTGGGTATCAGAGAGGAAGGAGCAGACAAAGTCTCAGAAATGGAGCCTGCTGACTCATTGGACTGATGTTGTTGTGGTTTGAATTTGGATCTGTGGAATTCAAGGTGGGTTATTAATCTGGAGAGGTCCAGCAGGCAGTTAAAAAGGTGTGTGAGAGCCTCAAGAGAGAGCTGGAGCCAGAGGCATCATTTAAGATTCATCCAAATAAACTTACTAAAGGAAGAGGATAAATTGAGACAACTAGGTTGGCCTCTTCTCACTCCTTCTAACAATTCATAATTAGTGATACTTTCCTGTAAATATAATTCAGAATGATCATTCCAGGATACTCACTAATTAGGATATAAAATTTCCCTTTCTGTTTTTTTGTTTTAAATATGGAAAGTAAAAGGCTTATGGAATTATAAGATGTAAAGTTTCTATCCTTCTTAAATATGATTTACTTCTACGAATCACAATATAGGAATTACAAGGATAAATTGAGGATAAAATGCAAATAAATGCCTTGCTCAGATCTTTAGGTGATGGCTGAAAGTAACTGATCCACTATATCTGACAGTAGTGATTGACTGATTCCAGAAATACTCCAATTGTATTACAGGAGTGAAGTTACTAATTTTAAAGTATAAAATAAAGCAGTCACATTCACATTTGCCAAGCTCTTATAAACTCTGAAGTGCCCACTTGATTTCCTTTTTCTAAAGGCCGTGTACCTGGTGATCTGGACCTACAGATGCTCTGCAGGGTATTTCTTGAACAAGTTCAGGCTACCTCTATGCTGTTTTCCTTATAAAGTCCAAGGAGACCATTCATGTTATAGACATGTATTGAAGTTTGAGGAGGCCCAATAAATACTATGACTATTTTCTCCTCTTGAGCTTTGAATCAAAGGCAGGCCAATGGTGAAAAAACAATCATCATCACCACCACCACCACCATCATTGACACTGATAAAGGCTGGGTTAGAGGATGTGGCTTAGGTAAGAAGCAAAAATGGGCATCCTAATGCTGAGTCCCTGAATTGACAGATTTATCCACCAAATTATAGGAAAACATGGACAACCACAGGGGGAACCTGCGTTGTAAACAAACTTCAGGTATGGAAGAATAGACCAGAATTCATGCCCCTAGCAGTTTATTATCAAGAATAAGAGAAAAGAAAAGGGGTAGAGCCATGCATGCCTGGTTTCTTATCCCAAACTCACCAGTAAATGAAGTCATTTATTCTTAAGGTTACTTATATATTTGTATGTATCATATCCTGAACACACAAAACCATTGGAAAGATTCCCCCTTACTTTGTCACTTCTCTACCTTCTCTGCTACCCACAAATCAGGATCCTAGGAATGAAGAGGAGTCGGAAAATAGAAGCTAGAGTTAGAAAAGTCCTCAGAGATCACTGGAGTGACTTGCCCAAGGTCATAGAGTTAATTAGTGGACGATCTTAGTTTAACATCCCTTAAGTTCAAAAGAAGAGATCTGGAAAAACACACTGTTACTTTATTCCGTAATTTTGTATACAACTCAAAGGTGCCTTTGAGCCGAAACATCAGCCAACTGGTGATAACTTTTCAAAGAATCTCTAACCCAGAGGGGGAAATTAATGAAGCAGCATTATTTATCCTTACTTATTCTAATCTGAGCAATGCCTTCTGAGGCCTCTGGTTGTATTCCTTCACCGACCCCGGTAAGCTCAGGTAGATCTACACAGAAAATAGTGAAGGATTTTTCTTTCCATGTGCTTCTGTGAAATCATCTCTCAACTAGCACGGGGGCTGATGCATAGCAGGCACTCAATAAATGGTGAATGATGAGTGAATGAATAAATGAATGAACAAACAAGGCTTCCCTCTCATTCAGAAAGGAACATAAGAAGTAAATCAATACTAATCCAGTTAAGGTAATTTAAAACACACACACACAACAGAGAAATGCATCAATTTACTAAACCCTACCAAAAATATTTTCTAAACATTTTGTCTGAAATGAACCCAATAATTAACAATTATCATTCAAAATGATTAAGTGGAGAGAATGGAAAGGAAAATTGAGAGTAAAGAAGCAGCAGGAAAGAGATTCAACTAAAGAAAAATTATTTAGGACAGCCTTAATATTTATGAGGGACAGTCCTAATGACTCCAGGATTCTCCAGGCTGACAAGAGAACAGTGAGCATTAAACCATCTTTACTTCTGAGTAATGTGCCTCCATTCTGCACACCAGCCCCAGAACATGTGACGTTGATGTGTCCGTAAGGAACTTTACATATGCTCATCCAATTTAACTTTATAACCTCTCCATGAGGTTGTATCATTCACACTACCACAGACTACATGTCATGGACCTTCACAAATGTCAGCTGGATAAATACCAAGCCTATGCTGAACAAATCTATCTTTAAGCTTACCTCCTTTTCTCTCCTTTGGTTAAAAAGTTTCCCCTTGCTCGTTCACATATAAACCCATTAATTATTAAAAACAACAACAACAATATAGTTATTTAGCAATAGGAAGGAATAATTGGTATATATAAACAATGAACAATTCACTAATGAATTAAGAATACAATTCTATTCAAAATAGCATCAAAACAAATAAAATACTTAGGAATAATTTAACAAAATAAATGCAAGACTGGTACACTGAAAATTACAAAACTTTGCTGAAATAAAAGAAGATGTAAATATTCATGGAATGGAAGACTCAATATTGCTAAACTGAATATCTTCCCAAAGTTGATCTACAGACTCAATTCTTATCAAAATTCCAGCAGACATTTTTTCATAATTAGACAAGCAGATCATAAAATGAATATGGAAATACAATACATGTAGAAGGTCCAAAACAATTTTGAAAAGTTGGAAGACTTTTACCAATTTTTTGTTTTTTCTAAGATTTATTTTTATTTTTTTATTCCCCCCCCACTTGCTGCTTGTGCTCACTGTGTCCATTTGCTGTTCATTTTTTCTGTGTCTGCTTGTCTTCCTTTGTTGCATCATCTTGCTGCGTCAGCTCCACCTCGCCGCATGCAGCCCTATCCCTCCCCCTTTTCCTGACAAGAATCTCCCACCTTAGAACTGGAACCTGTGCTTCTGGCTCTGTAACCCTGCCCGCTTGATTTTGTAACCTGCAAATTCTGCTTCTGTAACCATGCTTGCTTATTTGCCTAAGGTAATGGAAAATTCCACCCGCCAACTCGCTAGCCAATGAATGGGAGCCTGCAGACCCCAATAAAAACTCCAGAAAACTGGGGCTGGGAGCCCAGAATTTGCCGAACTCTCCTCTGGGCCTGCGCGTGTAATAAAGCCTGGTTCCTCCGCTCCCTCTGAGTGTCGTTTTTTTGGGTTTTCCGTCGCGACAGCCGCAACATTTGGTTCCCTGACCAGGAAACCCAACCGAGCAGGCCCATTGTGCCTCCGGCTTGGGACCGAAGGGCGCGGCCAATGGCGATCTCCAAGCGAACGAGGTAGGCGCCTCCTGTCGTCTTGACAAGACCTCCTTCCGAGGTGGACCCCCAAGGGTTGCGTCCCCATGTCCCAGTCGGACTCAAGGGAGAGAGACGGACTCAACGATATCAGAAGACTTCGGAAAGGTAAGCACCCGGGTGCCAAGCCCCAGTCAGGCCTGTCTCCGGACCGAAGAGGAGACTGATCACCTCCTAAGGTCTCCGTGACGAGACTCCAGTATAGGGCAATTCCTGTGGGAGGGATTGTTTAACCTCTGAGTGATTGTGTGCGTAAATGTGGACGGTACGGGCTTGTGCCTATCATACCAGTTTGTGGCCCCACGGCCTGTGCTATGGGGTCAGAGTGGGCCCCAACCTGCTTCCGTGGCTACGTCATCCGGCATAATGGCACACGTGGAAAATTGTCCAGACGCCTTAGCTAAGACGAGCCTAAGTTCCTGCAAGGGACGCAGATAGACAGGCATCTGAGTGGCCTTGAAAGAGGCACCCCACCTTTGTCTGTCTTGTGCCACCGACACAGGGTATGGGCTCTTCACAGTCAAAACCCACCATCTTGAACTGCATGCTTAAGAACTTCAGGAAGGGCTTTTCTGGAGATTATGGTATCCGGATGAACCCCGGCACCCTCTGAACTCTATGTAAGTTGGAGTGGCCCACTTTTAATGTTGACTGGCCCTCGGAAGGGACCCTAGACGTAGCCAAGGTCCGTGCGGTGTGGCTAGTAGTCACCAGAACCCCTGGCCACCCAGATCAGTTCCCCTATATTGACTCCTGGTTAGAAATAGCCCGGACTTTGCCCCCTTGGGTTCGCTTGTGCGTTGGGAAGAAGGGACAGAGCAGGGTCTTAGTTGCACAAGAAGCGAGGCATCAGAAGCTAGTCATTCATCAGGGGTCCTCAGAAGAAGACCCACCACTGCCCCTACTGCTATATGTGCCAACCGCCCCAGCCCTTCCTCCTGGTTCAGGAGCACCGGCGGGTCTCCCAGAGAACCTCCTCCTTCAGTCTCCCCTCCTGGCCTGGAGGTATAGGCAAATCAAGCGGGGATACTACCCCCGGCCCTTGCAGAACCGACGACCCCACCAAAGGGAAGTCCTGCAACCCCTTTGGCAAGGAGACTCTGGTCGGCACAGCCCGCATTGCAGATGCCCCTTCGTGAGATGCAGGGCCCACCCCGGCTAGGTGAAGATGGGACCATTCAACCAGGAGGCCCATTTTGTACTATCAGCCCTTCACAACCACAGACCTCTTAAACTGGAAACATCACACCCCTTCCTATTCGGAGAAGCCTCAGGCCCTTATTGATCTCATGGGATCCATCTTCCAAACCCACCGTCCCACCTGGGATGATTGCCGCCAACTCCTCCTAACTCTATTTAATACTGAGGAGAGATGGCGAATCCTGGAGAAAGCACGAAAGTGGCTACAAGAGCAATCCTCTGCTGGTGTCCTGACCCAGAGGATTGGGCACGGGTGGCGGCACCGGAAACTAAGCCTAACTGGGACTTTAACACTGAACAGGGACTGGCTGCGCTCCAACTATATCGGGAAGCGCTCCTCCAAGGAGTCCAAGAAGGGGCTAAACGACCCACGAACATGACAAAAACAACATCAGTTATTCAAAAACCCGATGAGTCTCCAGGGGATTTCTATGAACGGCTTTGTGAGGCCTTCAGGATTTACACACCCTTCAACCCAGAAGCTCCAGAAAACCAGAGGATGGTGAACGCCACTTTCGTGGCACAAGTGGCAGCAGACATCAAAAGAAAACTCCAAAAGTTGGAAGGATTCGCGGGCATGAACATCTCTCAACTGCTAGAGGTCGCCAACAAAGTGTTCCTCAATCGGGACGAAGTCACCGGGCGAGAAGCCAAGAAACGATTGAAGCACCAAACCTCCCTACTAGCGGCAGCCCTGGGAAATGCCGACCCCACCAGGTGAAATGAACCACCTCGCAAAAGGGGGAGAAGCACCAGGA
>JAQZBX010048959.1:0-20047 GCA_029593785.1 Cabassous unicinctus | reverse complement strand
ATGGTGACAGTGGACATCCTTGTCTTGTTCCCGATCTTAGAGGGAAAGCTTTCAACCTTTCCCCATTGAATATGATGTTGGCTGTGGGTTTTTCATATATGCCTTTTATCATATTGAGGAATTTTCCTTTTATTCCTATCTTTTGAAGTATTTTTATCAAAAAAGGATGTTGGATTTTGTCGAATGCCTTTTCTGCATCGATTGAGATGATCATGTGGTTTTTTTGGGATCAATTATTGATGTCTGCTGTGGGCACAGGATAGAATACACAGGGCAATCTGTGTGAATCGCCAGCCCTGTCAGGACCCGAGGCCCCTTCTGGCCAAAGCTGCATCTTGCACACCCCTGCCTCCTTGTCCCCCCTGGAGTATTGTGTTAAATATCATGAAAGTCAGTGAGGGGATCCCCTGCCTGTCTTCTATACATCCCCCACCCCACCCTCCGCATCATCCCACTGCATCCCAGGTCTGTAGCTGGTCAGGTAGGTGAGGAGGTGTGTGGGACTTTGCCTGCACTTTGTCACACCTGGTTCGCGGCTGCCTTGGCACACCTGCCCGTGTGCCACAAGCCCTATAGGCTGTCTTCCTGTTTGAAATGTTAGTTGTTTAGAAACTAAATTCTCAGGCAGGCAAAGCTGAAGTTGTAGCCTTGTTTGGTGGCTCAGAGTGAGAAGATGGCCTTCTGAGGTAATGCAACCATCTTATGGGTGAGGTTTATGAGGCGCTGATTTGGGGGGTGACTGGTATAGACAAGAATTAGGGTCCTTAATTCCAGCTCCGCCCCCTTTTTATTGAATTATGTTCTTCATCAGTATTTCCCACCCCAAAATGTTCACCTGCTTCATTCCAGCTGTGCTGACCTAGTGCTTGCTGGGGCCCTAGGGTCTAGTGCAGGGGTTCTTAACCGGGGGTCTGTGAACTTGAATTGAAATACAAAAAAAACATTATTTTTGTGGGGATGTGTTGGTGTGATATATTTATTAAATAATACACAGTATAGTGTGGACTTAGTAAGGGGTCCATGGTTCTCACCTGACTGGCAAAGGGGTCTGTGGAACAAAAAATGTTCAGAACCCCTGGTCTAGTGGAATAGAGGGACGCTACTTCTACAAGTGGTCCTACAGGTCACTCATCCCAGGTGAGAGAAGCCTGTGTGCTGGGGCAGGGGCAGGGGTGGTGGTGGCCTCAGGCCAGGAACTCGGCTGCTCTTTTTTCACTGGTCTACACCGTTTTTGGGGTCCGGGGTTTTTGTTCTTAGCACCTGGGTGTGTGTGCCTGGAGGACAGGAGGTGGGGGCAGCCTGAGTCTTCAGGATGGGGTGTGGGAACCGGCGAGGACTTAAGCACCTCTGTCGCCCTGGAGAGTGGCTGGGGTGGCCTCCTCCCTGTTCCGAGAAGCCTGGTCTCGGCAGGCAGCAGCACGTGGCCCCGGGCCTGGTCGCCCCTCTGCCACGGGGGAGTCCCCTGACGTCACGGGCCGTCCCCCTTCCCGCCTCCGCGGCTCCTCCCCTTAAAGGGGAAGGCGGCCCGGGCGTGGCTGCAGAGCGCAGCGGCCTCCTGAGCGGCCTGGTCCTGGGCTCCCGGCAGCCTGAGTGGGAGCCGCCTCCCGGGGAGGCCGAGCGGGGTGGGCGCCGCCGGGACCACCTGCCGGTGAGTGGTGAGGGGGGCCGCCCTGCCTGCCTGCGCGGCGCTGGGGGTGCTGGCGCTGCTCTCTAACAGCTGGGGCGGCGGGTGCCGACCATCTTGATGAAGCTGGGGCTTCTGCGGCCCCCCTCCCCTCAGCAGTCATGGGGCCTGGGCTGGGTGAGCTCACTTCCACCACATCCTCCGGCATCTCCTGCCGGCCTGTGTGCGGGAAGTGATGGCGCTGGGGTACCTCAGAGGGGCAGCCAGCTCCCCGGCCCCGGGCTCCTGCCCTCCCGCCGGAACCTCGGGGCTGCTTCCCTCCGTGCTGCCTGAAGAGCCTGGGAACAGGGCTCCTGGGGGAGCGAGGTGGCCGTGTCCCCGTTCCTCACAAGTGCCCAAGAGGGGCCGAGAGAAGGCCCCTTTCCTGTGGGAAGATTGAGGCCTGTGCCCGCCGCCCACCCCGCCCTTCCCTGGGCCTCGCGGCTGGCGCCTGAGCCTTGATAAAAGGCGCCTCTGAGCCCTTCTCCTCCTTGCTTCCTCTTCTCGTGTCCAAGGCTTCCCCAAGATGGCTTACCCACTGCACTGGGGAGGACACATTTCCCTGCTCCCTCCGTGTAGCCCTGGAGCCCGGGGAAGGAGGGCTGGTAGCCCCACTGGGCCCAGCTACCTGGGGCCGAGCCTCACGGGGGCGGGCAGGCGGGGAGGTGCGCCTGGAGGTGTCTGCTGAGGCTTCAGGTGGGGAAGCCTGGCGCCCACCGAGAGTTCCACCCCAGGAAGCAGTAGCAGACCCTCTGGGTGTCTCTGGCCGGGCCCCGCCTCGAGGGCTCTGGGAGAGCTTGTTTGGGGGGTGGGGGAGTGGACAATCCCTGTCCCCCTCGTTGCCTCCCTGCCTCACCGGGGCTCAGACTTGATCCTCCAGCCTCGAAGGGAACCAGGGCAGGAGCAAAGTGCAGGGGCTGAGTGTTGACACACACTCTCTCTCTCTCTCTCTCTCTCTCTCCCCCCTTTGCAACTCCAAACTGGCCTGGGGTCCATCCAGCTTCAGTTGGAATGTTCCACTCCAGTGGGGAGAGGGGGACCTGTTACCTTCATGCTGAGCAGTGAGGGGTGGACTGGGGCCCTGCGGTGCTGCTCGGGTGTGAACCCCCAGATGAAGGCGGCCCCTTCCCCCATGAGGAGACCCGTGGGCCAGTGCTTCCTCCTCACTGGGGCATCGCCTGTCCCCCCGTGGCTTGGTCTCCTCTTTGGTCTTCCATCTCAGTGGTGGCCTCAGTTGTGGGCCACCTCTGCCCTGCTGGAGCGTGGGCTTGCCTTTGGGAAAGAGAGGTGAGGCGGCCCCAAGCCCTTGGGTGGAAGTGGAGTGTGAGGATTCTGAGCGGAGTGGCAGGACCCTGAAGCCCTGTGAGCTGAGCCTTGGGGGATGGTGGGCAGGAGGAACGACCCTTCCCATTTTCCAGATGAGGAAACTGCTCTCAGGGACAGCCAGGACTGCAGTGAACGGACTGTCCCCCACCACAAGGCCACCCTGAGTTCTCATGTTCCAGGTGGCTGACCCTTAGGCCACGTATTCACTTTAAAGTCCTTTTGGTCACTTCCTGGAACCACCTGCACAGGGACTCTCAGCAGGGAGGGAAGGTGCCAGCACTAGGCCACTTCAGGACGCCCTCCTTGCAGCTTCTCCATCGGGGACCTGGGCACACCCCCCGCCCCCCCAGTCTCACTTTGGGAGCCAGGGAAGGAGAATTCTCTGGGTAGGGGTCTTCGGCAATGACCATTACGGGGGCGGAGGGCCAGCAGGCCTCTGAAATGGGGCAGCCGGGAGCACTGCTCCTGAGGAGGTGGCCCTGACCTTGAGAAGCGAGAAGACAGTGACCTTCCCTCCATCCTGCAGCTCTGGGCAGGACAGAGGCCTAAATTCACGGCTGCTTTCTGGGGACCTTCCGGTTCCCACGGGTTTCGGTTTGGAAGAACCCTGGCACCCTGGTCTCTATCTTGTTGCAGGAAAAGAGGTGAAGTTGGGATGGAAACAGAGGACCTGCGGGGCTGGGGACCCTCCTGCTCTTCCCTGCCATGGACCCTCTGCTGTGGGAAAGCGCGGGGGCTCCTGCCTCCTCCGGGCAGTGCTGTGTGTCTCTTGGAGAGCAGCTCCTCGGGGACAGCGGGTTCCGGTCCACTGCTGGGCAGAAGAGTCGGGGCCGCCCTTGCTGCTGGGCGCTCTCGCCTGGCCCAGCCCCTGGCTTCTCTGGGGGAGTGAAACATAGAGGCTCATTTGGTTAAGAACCCAAGGTTTTTGGCCTAACTGGGTTTGCCTGAGCTCTGTTGTTTGGGTCTCTCGCTCTCCTGAACATGCTGCCCACGGTGGCGGGAGGCCGGGTTTCCTGCCCCCTCCTCGGCTCCCACCCTGGTGGTGCTCAGTCTGCTGCCTTTGGGGCCAGGCCCTGCTCCACCCCGACTGCCCTGCCCTCTGTGGTCCTGCTTCCCTGTGTTCAGCCTCAGCTCTTGGGCGCCGGCGGGAGCCTGTGAGAAGCCTGCTGAGCTGGTGGGAAGTGTGGCTGGGACTTGGGTGGGAAGGGTGGCGGGAGGCTCCGCACTTGCTTCGGGCAGAGGGCGTGGCCGTGGGGCCCTGGCCGGGCCTTCTGGACTGACCCTCCCACACACTGGCATCTTCCAAGGGAAGAGGTTTGCGGGTCCATCCGTTTGCTGGGTGAGGCCTGGGGGCTGGGTGCTGGCCTGCCTGGCCCGCTCCTGGTTGGCGCCCCATGCTGAGCAGGCTGCTCTGCTCCTGGAAAGCGGCTTCTGGGGCGAGGGCTGGCCCTGGTCTGCCTCGGCCAGGGGGCCAAACCGTGCTTGTATTCATGCCTTAGACGGCTCCCTAGGCCCCGGGCACACTCGGGGACTCGGGGACTCTAGCAGGCAGGTGCCAGGCTTGGGATTTTCACCTCGGTCTCTCACCTCCCGTTCCAAGTGGCAAGCCGACACTCTGGGAGGGCAGAGGTCAGTCACGACTGAGAAGATGAAAGCACAGGGCTTGGGGCCACTGTGAAAGTCCAAACTGTTCACATTCGTGTAGGTGGAACAGATACCTGTTCCCTGAGCTGGCCAGGTGGGGTCCTTGCCTGGGTCTGCCCACTGCCTTAGGCTTCACTAATGGTGACAGGCATCTGCCCCTCCTGGGAACTGGGCTCCCAGGAGCCCAGGAGGGAACTGGGGCGCCACCCCCTAGGCTGGGAGAGCAGCTGCTGTGGGCAGGTGCGTCCTCCTGGGGCGGCAGGCCGGCCGCTGGCCAAAGTGCTGTTTTGAATCAAAGATGCAAAGTGTGGCCACATTGGTTTGGGCTTCGGTTCTGGTCCTGCTTCCCAGCCCATGCTGATTTGCTGGGGGGGTCGGGTCGCCCCGAAGCACCTTGTCTGAGGCCAGGAAGGGGGTGGGAGCAGGTGCAGGAGAGGAGCCCCCGAGGCAGATAAGGCTCCTGGGCTCACCCCGCGTCTCTCCTGTGGCTCCTCTCGGTCCTTAGTTGCTACTTTGTAACCTGAATGGAAAATGGGTCAGGTCCTGGCGAGGGAGGTGCCTCCGGCCTGGCAACGGCCCTGTGGGCCCCGGGCTCGGGGCGCAGGGCTCAGATTCCCCCCGGTGCCCTGGAGCCCAGAGGGGCACGGGGGGCGCCGGGACCCGGGCAGGTGTGTGACCCCGGGCCTCTGTCTGCCTAGCCCCGGCCCTCCGACCCGCGCCCGGGAGCCGCGGAGACGACCTGCAGCCGCCGGCCCGGGAGGCAGAGCCCGCAGCCCTGACTGCGCAGATCTCCTGGCCTGGGGGGAAGGGGCGGAAGGAAAAACAAAGGCGAGCGAGCGCGCGCGAGGGAGAGGGAGCCGCGCCGCCTCCCGCGCCTGCCCACGATGTGTCAGTCAGAGGCGCGGCGAGGACCGGAGCTGCGCGCGGCGAAATGGTGAGATGCGCCCGGCCGCGTCCTAACCCTCCCGCGCCCCGCCGCGACCTCCTCCGCCAGGTCCGAGTTCACGTCCGCAGGCCCCGCGGTGGCAGTGGCGGCGGGGGACCCGGGGACCGGCTGCCGCGGCTGGAGGGGCCCGGCCCGGTGGGCCTGAGTGCCCAGAGTAGGAGAGCGCGCTTCAGGTACCCCTGCAGCCGCCCGTGCCCACCCTGGACCCCACCCCTGCGCGGGAGGGCGGGGGCCCCAGGGGTGCAGCGCCTCCTCTGCCATTGGTCCCTGCGCTCTGCAGTGAGGGGGCGGGAGCGGGGCAGCGCCCGTGTGTTTATCTTTGCCGGGCCCCTGCCGCCTTCCCAGACCCTTAAAAACAAAATGGAGATGGGCGGGAGTGGAGAGGAGCCCGGGGCCCCGCGCTGGCCCCTCCAGCCTCCCTTCTTTCCTCTCTCACTCTCTGCTGAGGTGCCTCTTTGTTCCCCGGCTTGTTCAGCAGCTGGGAGTGGAGACCGCTTCTCTTGAGGGGACGGTCTCGGATGGCAGCCTTAGATTACCCAGTAGAAGGCAGCTGCTTTGAGGAGGAGGAACCGAGGCCTGGGGGCAGCCTCCTGCCTCCCCTGGAGCATATTCTGGGGTAGCAGCGAGTGACCAGGGGGCTTGGGCCTCACGGGTTCTGGTGGGAAAGCCCACTCCAGCCTCCACAGTTCCCTCGGGGCTGAATGTACTGACTGGGGTCTGGGGAGGGGCCTGGTCAGGAATGGGGCCCCAGCAGGTTTGGGGTGTGGCCTGAGAGTGGAGGGGGTGCTGCTGGGGACCTCTCCTCCCCAGAGGGACAGTGTTGCCTCTGGATGGGCTTTGGAGACCCTTGACCTGCTGTAGGAAGACTGTGCTGCTGAAAGGGGCTGGAGCAGCCCTGCACTGTTGGGGTGTGTGTGTGTGTGTGTGTGTGTGTGAATGTGCATCTGTGGGGGGGGTTCCTTTGAGACTTGGTCAGGCCCACCCTCTGTTTAGCAGATGAGGGAAGAGAGGCTTGGAGTCATGGAGGCCTTCCCCCAGCTTGCAATGACACGGTGGCAAAAGACCCCACACACAGTTGCCTTGGGTCGTGCTGCGCCTTGCTGGCGCCTGGGCGGGCACCGGGGGCTTAGCCCACAGCCCCTGCGGGAGTCCCTCCTGCCTTCTGGAGCTGCCCCTGGCCGGTGGCTGGGAGAGCTGGGAAAGGAGCCAGAGAGGAAGGGTCGCTGAGGGGCCTTGGCCAAGGCCTCAGGTCCTGGGCGAAAGGCGAGCGGCGGTCCTGCCCCGGGTGGGGGTCTCCCAAGCCCCTGTGCGCCCCCGGCGGCTGGTCCTGACGGGCCTGTGCGCGGTGTGCCCTGCAGGTTGCAGTTCCCCCAGCTGGCCCTGAGGCGGAGGCTGGGACAGTTGAGCTGCATGTCCAGACCCACCCTGAAACTGCGCTCCTGGCCCCTGACGGTCCTCTACTACCTCCTGCCCTTCGGCGCCCTCAGGCCACTCAGCCGGGTGGGATGGAGGCCCGTGAGCAGGGTAAGTGTGTGCGCCGCCTGGGCAGGCCTGAGGTTGGGGTGCAGGAGAGGCCGAGGAGGAGCGAGTGGGCCGCTGTGCTCTCCGGGAGGCCCGGCCGGGCCCCAAGAGGTTGGGTGTTCGGGAAGACGAGGCGGTTTGGGGGAGAGGCTGTGGGCACGGGGTGGGCCCAGCCAGCCTGCCGCGTGGGAGCCCGGAGGGGCTCGCTGCCTGCTCTCCGTGCTTGCCTCACCCAGGCTGTTATGGGGCTCTGCGTCCTGGAAAGAGCCCATACTGGGGTTTCAGAAAATGGCGTCTGCCTCCAATTTTCTGTGTTTAGGGAGAAGGGATCTCAGAGGTGATTTTGAGAAGAATCTAAACTCCTGGATGCCAGAGGGTTGTTCAGGAAGGCTGGAGAGGCTCAGGGCCCCTTTCCCCCGGGTGGAATTGGGGGAGTAAACCAAGCCCTGGGCAGCCAGGGCAGGTGTCGCCAGGGCTAGAGAGCCCAAGGGCGCCCGCACTGGGCGCTGGAGCGGCTCCAGCCTGTGACAGCAGCTCCGGCAGCCCCGGACCCTCCAGGTCGGCTGACGCAACGGGCAGGATGAGAGCAGTTCCCTGGGAACCCTACACCAATTCACTGCCGCGTGGAGGTGTGGAAAGTTGCAGTGAAATGACCTTTAAACCTTAGGGAGTTGGTGTCTTGGGTATCTTCAGACAAGTGGGCTCTGGTTCCACCCTGAAGTTGAAGCAGCTGCCACTTCCTGGGTCCCTGGCCCCGAGGGAGGCCCCAGGTGCCCCAGGCTCCTGGTGGGCCCGTTCTCCCCTCACTGGGGAGGAGCCCAGGGGCAGGTCCTCAGGCGAAGGCTGGGCCAGGGGACCTGTGTGTGCTCGCTGGCCTACGGCCCACATGACATGATGGGGAAGGTCTGCATTTGAAACCCTGACGTCATCCAGCTCCTATCAAGCAGAGGAGTCTCTGCTTCCAGGGCATTCTTGGCCTGGGGCGGGACCCCATCCCACTACCCACCTGCTTGCCCTGTGGCTGGTGTCCTATCTTCCTTCTATGTCCCCTCCTGCCCCTGAGGTGACTGAACAGCCCCCCGGCCTTGGGGCTCTGGGGGAGCATCGCTGTCCCCCTCATCTCCTGAAGAGCTTGGGAGACACTGGCCACTGCAGTCTGGTTCCTAGTGAGGAAAAGCCACATCACAGAGCCTCCAGGGGGCCCCGGGGGAGCGTGCTGAGGCCTGGGGAAGGGGCGGTGCTGGCCGGGGTTGGTGCTGGGGCCCGGGGCAGTGTGGCCCAGCTCACTCCCGCCCTGTGGCCTGCAGGTGACCCTGTACAAGTCGGTGCCGACGCGCTTGCTGTCGCGGGCCTGGGGCCGCCTCAACCAGGTGGAGCTGCCACACTGGCTGCGCAGACCCGTCTACAGCCTGTACATCTGGACCTTTGGGGTGAACATGAAGGAGGCTGCCGTGGAGGACCTGCACCACTACCGCAACCTCAGCGAGTTCTTCCGGCGCAAGCTGAAGCCACAGGCCCGGCCTGTGTGTGGCCTGCACAGTGTGGTGAGGCCCCGGGTGGGCAGGGGCGAGACCCTAGCTTCCATCTCTCCTCTGCCAACGGCGTGATCTTCGCCGGTGGCTTTGGGGAGGCCTCTTGAGGCTGGGGCTCCTGGGGGTTAGCTCCTTGGGAGCAGGGGAGGCCCTCTCTCCCTCCTCAGCAGCAGGCTCTCTCCTGACCCTTCCAGATCAGCCCGTCGGACGGGAAGATCCTCAACTTTGGGCAGGTGAAGAACTGTGAGGTGGAGCAGGTGAAGGGGGTCACCTATTCCCTGGAGTCGTTCCTGGGCCCCCGTACGTCTGCAGAGGACCTGCCGTTCCCACCAGGTGGGTCCCAGCCAGAGCCACAGCTGCCCTGCTGCTGCTGTGTGGCTAGGCTAGATACGAGGGGTGAGGAAGGGGGTGGAGGCAGGAAGGGAAGGGAAAGCTGGGGAGGCTGGAGGCTGTGGGAGGGGAGGGCCAGGAGTGCTCTGACGGAAGCTTCTGGGGCCCCCAGTGGAGTTTGTCCAGCCTGCTCGCAGGCTTTGTGCCAGAGTGCCTGCCTCGAGCCAGCTCTGACCCGAGTGCCTGCCCCACAGCCACCCCCTGCAGCTCCTTCAAGAGCCAGCTGGTCACCAGGGAAGGGAACGAGCTGTACCACTGTGTCATCTACCTGGCTCCCGGGGACTACCACTGCTTCCACTCACCCACCGACTGGACTGTCTCCCACCGGCGCCACTTCCCAGGTAGGCCCAGGGCACCGCTGATTGGTGGGGGCTGCCTCTAGGGGAGGAAAGGCAGGGGGCACCACACGGAAGCCCTCCCCTTCTTAGGCTCAGGGGCCCCAGTCTCCAGGTCTGGTGCTTTTGCTCCTCAGGTGATACCAGATGGGTGGGTCGTGGAGGCCAGACGCTGGCTGCTTCAGGCCGCAGGGCGTGGGGTGGGCTGGGGGAGCCGGGGTCTTGGGCCGTGCTGACTGGGCCCCCCCGGCCCTGGGAGGCTGGTCTCGCTCCTGCTCCTGTCCCTCCCTTCCTGAAAGCTGGGTGGGAGTGGCAGCATGCTCTGCCCTGCAGGCTCCCTGATGTCCGTGAACCCCGGCATGGCCCGCTGGATCAAAGAGCTCTTCTGCCACAACGAGCGGGTGGTCCTGACGGGGGACTGGAAGCACGGCTTCTTCTCGCTGACAGCCGTCGGCGCCACCAACGTGGGCTCCATCCGCATCTACTTTGACCGGGTGAGCAGAGCCAGGCCCTGCTGAAACCCAGGGGCTGGCCGCTCCGGGGCCCCCTGCCCCACCGCCTCTGCAGCAGGAGCCACTGGCCGTGTCCCCAGGCCTCCCTCCCATAGTTGCTGTCACTCACTTTGTCTCAAGCTGGCTTCTCCCAAGAACCTTGGTCAAGCTGAGGGAATGTAAAGAGCTGCTGAGCTTGGGTTGGGTCCTGTTGATTGGAACTTGCAACAAGGCCGGGAGGCCGGCTGCCTTTTTTTGTCAGTTTGTGACCAGACACCGCTTGCTGCCATGGGGGTGGGCCCTGCAGCAGCACGGGTGCTGAGAACAGCTGGGGTGCTGAGGTCTCTGGTCCTGGGCCCAGGTCCTGGCAGGCATCAGGGACTGTGTGTGAGATTTGGTCCCACCAGGCCCTACCTGGGCCTCTGCGGGCGCTGTCGCCACAGCCCTCTCTGAGCTGGGCTGGGTGGTGGTGGGAGCAGAGGTGTGTGGGAGGCCGGCCTCCTCCCCCGTGACAGCCGTGGCCCGGGCCCCTCCTGACTGGCCTCTACCCCGTCCTGCCCCCAGGACCTGCACACGAACAGCCCGCGGTACAGCAAGGGCTCCTATAACGACTTCAGCTTCGTGACACATGCCAACAAGGAAGGCGTCCCCATGCGCAAGGGCGAGCACCTGGGCGAGTTCAACCTGGGCTCCACCATCGTGCTTATCTTCGAGGCCCCCCAGGACTTCAGCTTCAAGCTAAAAGCCGGACAGAAAATCCGCTTTGGGGAGGCTCTGGGCTCCCTTTAGAGCCCTTTCCTGGCTGTGGCTGTTGCTGCCAGGGCATCTCTTCCAAAAGGAGAGCAATGGGAGGGTATTTTGGATGGAACCCCGCCCCCCGAGGCCGCCCGGGTGAGGGGCTGTTTCCGCACTGCGTGGGGTCTGACCAGATAGGACCTGAGCGACTTCCGCTCCTGCTGTCCCAGAGATGCAGAGGCTCTCGGTCCCTCCCGGCAGGGACCAGCGCCTTCTGCAAGGACCTACTAAGGTGTTCCCTTCCCACCTACAAAGACAAAAGTCCAGGCTGATCTGATTCAGTCCTGGATCTTTTTGAACCTGTCGTCCAAGCTGGAGCCCCGAATCTCCCGCTGTGCATCCAGCTGGTCTTGGCGGTAAACGGTGACATGTCTTCCTGCTGCTCCCCCATCCCCTGGGCCCTTTTGTCAGCCCCCATCTGTCTCCCGCCTGCACAGGGTGAGGTGCCCCTGGGCACTGACTGTGAACCAATTGTGCCCCCAAACAGGCCCACACAGCCTCTGTGACCCTCTTCCCCCCCGCTCATTGGGAAAAGTGGCATCTTTGCACTTGGGGTGGAGTCACCGTGGGCTCTCTAAGCCGGTGTCTCCTGAGGATGGTGGCACTGACAGATTGGCCCTCTGCAGCCCCAGTGGGCACCCTTCCGGAGCTGGCCTCGTCTGCTTTCCAGCAATCGAGAACCTCCTCGATGGTGTCTAATGTGAAAGGAGGCCTAGCCCAGCTGACTCCCAGGACTGGGAGCGCTGGTCCTTGTGCTGCACCCCCCACCCCCAGACCTGCATGAAACGGGGAAGTTGCTGCTATTGACTTCAAGGGGCTTGTGCTGGAAGCAGAGGAGCCCCGGTGTCTGTGGGGTCAGTGCCTAGAAAACAGAACCTGTCCCCAGGAAACAGGTACGCAGCCCTTGGGGTGCCACTGAGGGTGGGGACAGAGCCTTGTTTCACGTTGATCCTGGGGATGCTGTGAATTTCTCCGGCAGGAGAAGCCATTGAACTTTTTCAACTGTATCAGTAGCACAGTATTTTTGTATGAAAAGTGGGAGACTTCTGAGCAGTAATTCATTTAATTGCAAACATTTTGAAATAAAAAAAAAAAAAATGTAAAAACTCATTTTAGTTCTGGGTCCTGTTCCTGGAAGAGGCTCAAGGATGGCTAGCACAGAGCCCGCCGCAGGGCCTGCACGCGTGCGATGCAGGCACGGACAGGCTGGCGCTGGGCCTGCAGCTCTGCAGCCAGGTGCTGGATCTGCGCTTCCACCTAGGGGGCAGGGCAGGGGCTGAGTGTGAGCACAGCTCGGAGCTGTTTCTGGGGCTGGCCTGGGGTCTCACCTGTTCCAGCTCTTTCTGCACCTGCTGCTCTGCTGCCTGGGCCTCGGGCCTGGGCTCCTCCTGGCTCAGCTCCAGCCACCTGCGCAGGCTGCTGGCTTGCCGCTCACAGGACCTGAGGGGCGAAATGCCTGCCTTGCTGGGCCTCGGCAGAGCCTCCCCAAAGCCCCCCGGGCTGGGGAGAAGCACAGCACAGCGCTTGCTCTCTTCCCACCACCTCCCCAGGTGGGCCCAGGTGAAAAGGCCACCTGCTGCCCTTCTTCCCCTGCACAGAGCCGGGATGACAGTCCAATTCCTTTGAACCTCCCAAGGCTGCCACTGGGCATCGAGCACGGGAAGCATGAGCTCTCTACCCGTGGTGGGCACCTGGGCTGCAGGTAAGGCAGGGCAGGACCCACTCAGTACAGCGGGGCCTGTCATCAGGGCCCCTTTATCCTCTGGTGTTAGAATCAGTCACTGGGTGAGCGCCTCGCCTTGCTTCCAGAAAACCAGATCTGGTTTCTAGGGTTTTGCTCAGCTTTATCACTCCATCCCACAGGTAAGGCAGACTCGTGCCTTCCGAGTCATGCTGAGGAGGGTTAAGTTACCACCTGTCGTAGGAGGCCCCTCTTAGGCCGCAGAGGAGAGGGGAGGGTTTCTGGAAGCACCCGCCTTGGGCTCCCCCACTTGGTGTGGTTACCTCACCCCCAGGGCCTTTCCCTGTGGACTCTGGTCAAGGGTGTTTCCCGGGTCTCACCGGAGGTTCTGCTGGTTAGTCTGGTAGTGCTGGAATTGCTGGCGGATCCCCTCAAGCTCAGCCTCAAGTTCTGTGCGGCCTACGTCCACGGGATCTGGAGAATGATCTTGACATCGGCCCTTTCCTTCTGAGATGGGGGGACGGGGGTCCAAGGTGCAGCCTCCCCCTGGGGCGTGGCTTGTGCGCGCTGCCCTGCCAGGCCCAAGGCACACATCTGTGGTTTCAGAGCCATGCCCGGGATGGGCCCTGGGGCCTGTGAAGTCCCCAGGGAGCAGCAGCTGGGGTCCGGGGGCACTGGCCAGGGATGGGCGGCCCTGGGGCTGAAGCCCAGGGACAGCTGGTTGTGCAGGCACCTACGAAGGAGGGAAGGATGCTTAAGAGAGAAGCTAGGAGGCAGCCCCAGGGAGAAAGCCCCAGGTCCTCCACAGGGGTGGGGTACAGGAGGGCCACCCCCCAAGCTGGGCTTCCTGGGCCTGTCTCCAGGACCTGAATGCCATCGAACAGACCCACAACCAGCCCAAGGAGCCCCCCACTGTCCACCCCACTCCTCCAGGGGTTTGCTTAGCACCAGGCCGTTCTCTGCACGCCTGGTGCCCCTTCCATGCCTGTTCTCATCGTCCAACCACAAACCGACAGAGCCTCCTGCACTCCCTCCTCCCCTCTGGTGGAGGTGGGCTTGCTCCTCCTGGTACCCCCGGGGCCCTGCCAGTGTGCACACAACCACCCCTCAACCCCACACCCCATTCCAGGCAGGCCCTGCTGGGGCCTGAGCCACTGCCCTCTCTCTGGCACTTCCCCACGCACTGAGCACTGCTCCTTGGGGCATTTCCTTCTCTTGGCTTCCATTGCAACAGGCACAAGGTTTCCTCACACCTCCCAGGCCATCCCTGAACAGGCTTCTTAGCCACCTCTTCCTCTGTGTCGGTGCCCCAGGAAGCCCTGGCCTCCTGGGTGATCCCATCAGTTCCCAGGGATGCACGGGTGACAGATGCTGAGCATCCTCCAATTCAGCGTTTGGCTCTGACCTCTTCCACAAAGGGCAACATCTCAGGCCTCTCTATCTCGAATTTGACTGATTCATACCCCCAATCTCCCCTTTTTCAGTAAAAGAACCCACCACTCACTGAACTAGTCAGGCCAGAACCCTAGGAGCGACCCCCACGTCATTCCTTTCCTGCCGTGTGCTCGTCCACATTCATTCGCTGCTTTGTGCAGGGTGGGTGGCTGTGAACACTAGGCCTGGTACAAACTGGCTTAAACCCTCCACAGCTTCCCTTTCCTTGCTCCCCACTCCCTCCCTGAGCGACCAGATGGAAGCCACGTGTCCCGGGTCGCACACCCTCACATCCTTAGAAGCCAGGCAGCTAAGCCCTGTCTGAGGGCAAGGGGATGGGCACCAAGCTCCACCTTCCAAGAAAGGAGCATCAAAGAGCCTGAGGCAACTTGAACTCCCCCAAACCAGGCCCCCTTCAACTGGTGACTGCGAGAGTCGCTGGCACCCACCAAGCACGCCAGGAGCCTGGGGCACTGCCGCCTCCTACGCCGACACCCCTCATGTCTGATCCAATGCCAAGGCCGCCTTCCCACCCCCAACACCTCAGCCATGGGTAGCAGAGGGGGACAGTTATGGGTTTAGAGGCTGAGCTCCCAGGCAGGACCCTGGCAGGTTATTCATCTGCTCTGCCTGTCGCCTGGCCTTTACTTGGGGATGACGGTGCCCCCATCATGAGGAGGCACTGGCCTGTGCCAGGTCCAGTGTACATGAGCAGCCGCACACGCCCAGAATGAACAGACCCCGTGTCTTCTGGGCAAGGGCTGCTCCTGAAATAACGTGTGCAGCTGTGGCAACGGCACCAAGGGCCCAAGAGCTAGCACGGTGAAGGCCAAAGACCCCAGGGGACCACGGGTGGTGGTGAAGGACTTACCCTCGCGGGTGCCTCCGCCCCACACGGCAGGAAGGAGGAAGGGGGCAGCAGCAGCAGTTCCCGGCCTGCCCTTGCCATGGGGGGCAGCTTTGGGCCGGGGTGCCTCAGCAGGGCCACGGGCTGAGGCAGGGCGCTGCCTGTGGCCGGGACCGCCTGGGCCTCTGCCAGGAAGGGCCTCGTCAGGGAAGAGCCCGCAGGCTGGGCCAGGGTCAGGCCATGCTCCCACGGCCTCTCTGACCTGAGCGGAGGGAGGGCAGGTCAGGCCACGGAACCCAACTCAAGGACCAAGAACCCTTTCTGCCCAAGGAACAGGAGGGAAAGGGGGCTCTTCCCCCTGGGACCCTGCAAGAGACAGACTCCAGCTGCTTGGGGAGGCTCAGACCTACCACTGCCTCCCAAGGGTGCCGCACCCCAGGGGCCTCTGGCTCTGCACGGGCTCCAGCAGGAAGTCTGGGCGTCGGGGCTGCTTCCTTGCCGAGCGGGTGGCGTTCCTGAGAAGAAACGGGCCCTTTCGTCTCAGCTGACTGAGAGGGTGGCCTTTGAGGTCTGTGGGGCAGGGGTCTTCTATTTTCAGAGGGAAATGGAAGGCTGGAAAAGGAAAGGCTCCCCCAAGGTCACAAGTAAGTGGGGCAGACCTGAGTCAAACCACACTTCCAGCACTTCCGTCGACCTGGGCCTGAGACCGTGCGGTGCCTAACCCATCTCATTTGACCTCTCCGTCAACCCTGCCCAGGAGATGCTATCCCTATTTCACAGGAGGAAGACAGCCCCTGGGACAGTTAAGCCTTTTGTCCCAGGTCCTGTGAGGAAGGAGGCGGATTGGGAAGACCACCCACAGGGGTGGAAGACGGGCAGGTAACCAAGTAGGGTTCTGAAAGGAGCCACTTCAGGGCTGTTGAAAGAAGAGGGAAACTTGGCAGGTGCAGGAGTGTGGCGGGAAGGGCCTATCACTTTGTTCAGGCAAAGAAAATCATGTTTCAGCAGCAGGCCAGGGGAGGGGCACATTTCCTGAGCTTCGGCCAGAAAAGGAGAAGAGGGTCTACAGAGCCCCCTCCGCCTCTCCTCTGGGCCGAGTGGAATGGGAGACGGTGCTGGGAAGGTGTCTGGGCAGCTTGGCTGGGACGAGGGCCGTGACTGGCCGCGGCATCCCCTCAGGGCCCGGTTTTCCGACTTCGTGTGCAGTTGAATCTCTTGCCCAAGACAAAAGCGAGGAGGCAGGGTGAGGGGGGAGTTGAGGTGTGGGTACTCACAGCTCCAGGAGATGGGGATCCCCAGCAGCCAGGAGCAGGCTGCCCAGACTGCCTTCAGGCCCACGAGGCACTGGCAGCCTCTTTGTCTCCAGGCTGGTGGCATCCCCAGCCCCAGCAGCAACGCGGACAGAAGGAGGATCCTTGAATGTCACTCTCTTGTTGGGCGCAGCGGGGGTGGGGGGTGGGGGCTCCCTGCCCAGGCCCAGTGCCTTCTGCTTCCAGAGCGTGGCACAGCGACGGACCGCCCGGTGCCGGCTGTGGGCAGCCTGCCAACACAGCCACATGTCAGCTGGGAGGAGCCAGGCTGGCTCCACATCCTGCCTCTCCCCGCGAGGAGGGCCCTGGCTCGGCCTACCTGGACCTGCTGCTGGGCCTGCAGCTGCTGCCGGAAGGCCCTCATGCCGGCCGCGAACCTCAGGAGGCAGGTGACGCCCTCCCGGAGGAGCTGGTGGTGGTAGGCCTGCGCCGCCTGCTCCAGCCGTGCCTTCTTCCGCCGCCTCTCCAGCACAAACAGCAGCCACGCATGCCAGGCCTTCAGGGATGGAAAGGGGGTGAGGCCCAACTTGCCCTGCTTGGGGCTCCCCCCTGCCCACCACCGGCCAGCATAGCCGAGGCAGGGCTGACACCCACGGTCCCCTCTTGGGAACCCCCATTACCTTGGCCTGTAGGGAGAAGGACCAGAACCACAGTGCCCGCGCTGTACCCTGCTGCTCCTGCTTCCTGGCTGCCAGCTGCGGGCAGAGAGGAAGCTGCCTCAGGGACGTACGGAGACCAGAGGGCCAGGAGCAGCGGCCCTCAGGGATGGGTGGCTGCACAGAGCAAGGAGGACAGCCAGAGAGCAGAGAGGCAGGCCCAGCATGGC
The DNA here is from genome assembly GCA_029593785.1 of Cabassous unicinctus. NCBI lineage: Eukaryota > Metazoa > Chordata > Mammalia > Cingulata > Chlamyphoridae > Cabassous > Cabassous unicinctus. The sequence continues at coordinate 3,306 of JAQZBX010048959.1, read as the reverse complement.
TGCGAGGACGATGGGGAAGGGGAGGCTGACCGAGCATCCCGTCAGTTGTTCACCAGCCGGCCATCAAGCTCTCTCTCCATGTCCAGGGAGCCAAAGCTCGGCCTCCACCCTCAGGTGGGCAGCAAGGGGGACATGGCCAGGACACAGAGCCTGCAACCCGGGAACCCGGGGCCTTGGGGAAGGGGCCTGGAAGATGACCCACTGCTGAGTTTTAAGGCCTGGGAAGGGGGTCTGGGGCAGCTGGCTGTTTCCCAAGTAGGCCACGTGCTCACTTGCTGTGTAACTGCCTCGGCCCCACCGAGAGGCCACTTTCCCTTCCTCTTGGATCTGGGCTGGCCTGGGGACCGGTTTTGACTGAGAGATCCCCATGGAAGTGACACTCTGAAACTTTCAGAGCTGAGCCTCGAGAGAGCTGCAGCTGCTGCCTCCACCTCCTAGAAGACTCCTTTCTGGAATGCAGCCCCGAGGCTGTGAGGAACCAGGGCCCCGGGTGCACAGCCCCAATGGCAGCCAGGAAAAGGAGACCACCAGAGGCCTCCCGGGCACCACGGCACTTAACCTGGCACCCAAGAAGCAGAGGAACCAGCAGCCGAGCGGCCCAGAGAGCTGCTGGCAATGGTCCGGGTGGTGCTGTTGAAGCCACCAAGTTTCGGGGCAGTTAATGCAGCAAGAGGGAGCTGAGATGGAGGAGACTAACAGATGCAGGGATGGCAGGAGATGGGGGACCCATCGCGGCAGGCTGGGGCACCTGGGCCAGAGCCCGCACAACGCCTCTGGGGTGGAGGGCAGATGCAAGGAAGAGCCCAGAGGAAATGGTGCCAGGAAATGACTGGGGAGGGGAGGGGGCCCTGGGACAAGGGTGAACTAGAGGTGAAGGCTGAAACTCACCCCCATCCCCACCCTCCTGGGCCAGCAGAAGGCCCCAGGGCTCCCACCTGCTGTCTCCACTGGTGAAGGCAGGAGCGACTCAATCTCTGGGCCAGGAGCTGGATACCCTGTCTCTGTAGGAGCTGGGGACAAAGCGAGCCCACATGGAGTTGAATACCGATGGGAATCAGGCACCCAGGCCCAGCAACCCGAGGGGGTGTCTAACCCAGACCACCCAGGGCTCCCAGCCCAAGGGAACCATCCTCCCCCAGCAGGAGGCAACTTTGCTGACACCAAGGCCTGGTGTACCCAGTGGGGGTTGTCTAGACGACAAGGCACGGGTCCACTGTGACCCCCAGGATTCCCTGCTGAGCCATGTTTCATGTGAAGAATCCATTCTGAGACTGGCTACCCCCCACCCTGCACTGAATGCCTGGAAAGGCTCTGGCACCTGGTTCCCACGGGACCACCCAGCACCCACCTCAGGTGAGTTATGGCAAGAAGACTTTTTCCCCGAGAGGTAGGCTCCTGACCTGGACCCTGTACCACAAAGGGGAACTTGCCGAGTGGCTGCCACCTGCCTCACCGTTTTCCTGATGCACCAAAGGTGGTACGCCTTCCAGCGGGCCATGGCCTCCAGCAGCAGCCGCCGGCGGTAAAGCAGGGCAGCCATCTCCACCTGGACCCTCTGCTTAGCTGCCCTCTGGCTGCGGGCTCGCCAGCGCCGAAACACAGTCTGGAGATGGCCTAGCACAGAAAGAAGCCAGGGTTTGCTTTTCGTAGGATTTCCACGAATGACTGTGTCACAGTGAAGTTGGGAGCTAGGGATAGGGTGGGGTGTCCGCCGACACTTGGCAATGCCACCACATGTGACTGCGCCTTCTGTTAGGACAGTCCTGGCCACCTCCAGTGACTGGGTGCCCCCGAGAGCCTGTCCACAGCCACCCAGGGGCCCTCGCGGAGCTACACAAGATGCTAGTGGGCACACAAAGGGAGATGGAAAGGGCTTGTATGAGCTGGAGCGGTGTTTTACAGGAGAGGAAACCCAGGCTCACGAGAGAAGCTGAATCAGCCCGAGCTGTGCCCACCGTGGTCTGATGGCCACTGACTCCCCAAGCTCCATTTTTTTTCCCCCTCTGTCACCAGATTCTCTCTTTGGGGAGGTGAGCACTTTCCTCTGGCTTTTTCCCTTCTGCTATTATTCTCAGGTCTCAAGAAAAGTTCCTTTTAGAGACAAAAGAGCATGGCTACCCTGGCACTGATGCCAAGTGGGTCAGGGAAGGCAGCGAGTGCAAGCCTGGAGGCCGGCTGCCGGTACTAAGTGCCAACGCATCCTAGGTTAAACAAGTTGTTTCTATCTATTTAAATGTATTTAGTCTCACTGAAATCCCACGATACCCCCATTTTACAGATGAAGACACCGAGGCCCAATTTAAACCACTTCCCACCGCGTTTGTTTACATTTGTATTTTCATTTTTCCTCACTAGGAGCTGTCCGCTCCGAAGAGCCAGGCTGCCCACAGCTCTGTGGTGGGAGACGGCTGCCCATGGTTAACTCACATCTCTGATGCCTGGTGGCACAGGCACGGTCTCCTTCTGTTCCGGACAATCCCTCCAAAGTCATCTGTACAGCAGGTAGAAAGGGCTACCTGAGGCTGACTGAGCAGATGTCCAGTCCCTAAACTTACAATGACCCAACTACACAAGGAAGCAGGACCCCAGTGCAGCCACTGGCACAGGCTATCCCCCCAGGTACGGAAAGACTTTCTCATCAAGCTCCACCACCACCGGGAATGCCCATCCAGCATCATCTCCATGGAGCTCAAGCCTCGGCCTTTCAACTGCACATAAACAGGTTGGCAAAGTTCTGCGCCCTTCAAAATCAACATCACTAGCTTCCGGGGACCCCCCCGCTTACCCCGATCCAGCACCTTCCGGGCTTCCTCGACGGCACAGTCCTCCTGCTGCCGGTAGTATATCTGCAGTGAGGCAGCCTCTCTCCACCGCAGCAGGACCTACGGGGCAGGGGGAGAACAAGGCGTCACGGACGCTCCAGCTCTGCCGCGGCCGCTTCACTGAGTCGTCGCGGTCGACATCCCTCACGCGCATCCCTGGGAGCGCCTGCCATCTCCCCACAGACCATGCAGAAATGAGGAGGGCCCTGGACCCCTCTCAGGAAGCCCAGGAGGACTTAGACTCCATAACAAGCCATAAAGAAGTCCAGCTGCTACACGGGTGTTCACTCTATTATTACTTGAGGGGGGCAGGTCCATTACGTGCACTTCTATAAGGGAGAGTGTCACAATACCCACACACTTTAAAAAGAGGCCAATGGAGGGGCAGATGTAGCTCAAGTGGTTTGAACGCCTGCTTCCCAGGTACGAGGTCCTGGGTTCAATCCCCAGTACCTCCTAAAAAAAATTTAAAAATTAGATTTAA
>JAQZBX010048958.1:0-20050 GCA_029593785.1 Cabassous unicinctus | reverse complement strand
ATATAAATACATATGCATATATGTGCATTTGTTTACATAAATGTTATTTTATATATTGGGGTTTTGATGTTGACATTGATAAGGATAATGAGGAAAGGTGAATTCAGCTTTCTAAAGTAGCAGCAGGATATTATAGGCAGGGAGAAATCAAAAGGATGAGGGCAGAGTGAGAATAAGAAAGGCTGGAGCAGAGGATCTTAAGGTTGGATTCAAACAGTTACAAAGGCTGAGCAAGTAAGCTGGCTAGTAATAGTAAAGGAAAGTACTAGAATAAAGGAAGAGAGAAGATAAGAGATCCAGAACAAGTAAAATACTGTTTACTGGACAGGCTCTTTAGAGGACTTCAGATATATTAATGCATACTGACACCACAGGAACTTATGAGCTAAAGACTAGTTTTGGTAAGCTGAACTCTCACAACAGCTATTCAATAAAATTATGGGAAAGAGTTCAAACACATCCTAAAGATATATGAAGAAAAGGATGATGCTCTATTTTAATTTTAATTTTCAATCTATAGTATACAGTTTCTCACAGACAGATAAGTGGAAGTCCTTTAAACAATTCAGAACGTCTTTTTAACTAGATTGTTAAGATATTGTGTCAGAAAACCACCACTAAAATCTAAAGAGTGCAGAATTATAGAAGCATCTGAACTTTCATATATTGTATTATTAAACTACTTGAAGCCATCACAATCAATTTTAATCAAGACAGGATCTCTAAAACACCCCATCCAAACCATTCTTGCTGAAACCCTGCACCACTGGGTTATCTGCGTATGAAGGACAGCTAAGACAACAAAGCAGCTGTTAGGGAAGGCATAACAGCTGAACGACAAATGACAGAAAGGGCCCAACAATCTTCACATGTTCAATGTGGAACTGACCAATAGTGACTATTTTACAATAATTGTATGGCTCAATATGTTATCAAGCAAGTCAGAGCGAGAGCTAAATTCACTTAAGGCTCTAAGAACATTACAGAAAAATAAGCTACAGACATTCTAAGTCATTATGAAACCCTGTGGATATTAGTTATTTTTGACAGGTCTTAAGCGTTTTCAACTCGTTCTGAAACATATCCCTTCCTATCTAGAAATGTCTGTCAAGTATCCTTAGTTTTGTTTATGATCTGTTTGTGATGCCAAACAATTTATATACTAAAACCAAAAAAAAACAAACAACCAATTTTTGATTAATATTCTTCTGCCTTCTACCTTTCTGTGGTGACTCGTTTCTGCTTTTCTGACTTCTATTGCTTCAAACACAAACAAAACTGACTCTTTACTGTTCCCTTTGCTACTGCTGGCAAGAACCTCCATTGCACATAAAATGTAATTTATTGTCCCCAAACTGTTAAAAGTTACTATCACAGGTGGCAGCTATAGGAATGAAATGCTAGTGAGAAAAAGAAGGAAGAAAATGGTGATGGGTGCAGACAGGCAGGAGAAGAGACAGGACAATAATCCTACAGAAGAGTAGCAAAATCCCCAGGCTGACAGTTCAGGTCAAATCCCATTATAATAAATATTGCTGGAAATGAAAATTGTTGAATAACAACAGACTTTTACAACGGTCCTGGTGTGAGTGATTCCCAGGGCCCAGCAAAGTGCCCAAGCTTCCAGAGCCCTTAAGACAAGGAGAAACAACCCCAAATATGGACTCATTTTCCACTCCACTTTAATTGGCCAAGCAGCTGCCAAGAACAAAGGCTGCATCTCCCAATACCTGGCAAAGAAATGCAGTATTGCCTCACAAACTGATTGTTTTTATGAGGTGCCTACAAGTGTATTTGGGGGGAAGCTTCAAGAGCGGGTCGAAGAAAAGCTGTCTTTCAATGAAACAGGAGAGATTAAAGTTGCAAAAACTATCCCAGGAAGATTAGAATGGACTTTCCCTGGGTGGCTATGCCCACCCCATCTCCTGTATCCCAATAAAAACAAATTCTCTCTCTCTCATACACACATACATACATACACACACACACACACACACACACACACACAGTTACATCTACTAGGGCCAGAGCCACAGCCAACTGAGGACTTAGAAAAAAATAATTTTCTATTATTGAATAGAAGCCTCTCTCCTTTCCTAAACGACAATCCCTCCAAATCTCCCATACAAATGGAATAAAGCCATCCTTAGCTGGAAGAAAATATACAGATTATCTAATATGACCTCCTTGTTTCACATGAGGGAAATGAGGGCCATGGAGGCTAAGCAGTTTGCGCAAGGACTTAAGAGTTAATTAAATGGAAGAATCAGGACTATTACACTTAGGTTTTTCTTGTTCCTACTCTAATACCTGGACAATGAGAGTTTGGGTAGAACAGCCATAATTTAGCAAGAAATTACAGGCATACCTCGTTTTATTGTGCTTCGTTTTAATGCACTTCACAGATAACCCATTTTTTACAAACTGAAGGTTTGTGGCAACCCTGCATAAAGCAAGTCTACTGGCATCATTTTCCAACAGCAGGTGCTCCCTTCGTGTCTCTGTGTCACATTTAATGAAGACATATACATTTTTAAAAAAAGACATAATTCTATTGCACACCTAACAGATTATAGAATGGTGTAAACATAACTTTTATATGCACTGGGAAACCAACAAATTCAAGTGACTCGCTTTATTTGCAGCAATCTGCAACCAAACCCAAAATATCTCCGAGCTCTGTCTGTACTTATTTGACAATAACTCTATAAATTTAAATATACAGTTTTAGCAACTAGCAGCTTTTAAAGAAGTTAGCTTAGCCGAAAGGCTCATGTTTCTTCTTGTTAGACTTCACTAAAGGATGTGGTTTCTTTATATTCCCCTCCTTGCATTATGCTACACAATCAGATAGGGTCCTTTTCTGCCCATTATGTTAAATGCTTGTTATCTTACTAAAATGAAGATATACAGAAAAAGAAAAATCTATTTATTGTACAAAATAAATTTAACTGTAAACAGAAAAATAAAAACCCATTATTATGGGTCAGTGGCCTTTAACGTGCACTCTGGTGTTTCATGATTATAACAGGATTTGACTTGTGCATGCCATCCAGCATCAGCACTGAGTGAGAGGCAGCTGTGGCTTGTATCCTGACAGTAGCACAGTGAAAGGGATGGATGTAGACAGATTTTTTTATTTTTTTTTTAAAGATTTATTTATTTTACTTGATCCATTTTAAACCCCCCTTCTCCATTTTGCTGTTTTTTTGTGTCCATTCGCTGGGCAGTTCTCTGTGTCTGTTTCATCTCTTCTCATCCTCCTCTTCCAGTCTTCACCAGGATTCGATCCTGAAGACCTCCAATGTAGGAGAGAGGTGTTCTAGCCATCTGCGCCACCTCGGCTCCTGGTTTTTGGAGCTTTCGGAGCATCTTGTCTTGTCTCTCTCCTTTTACGTCATCATCTTGCTGCATGGCTCCCGGGGCAGAGCCTGACAGCCTGCGCCTTCTATATATATATTTTTATTTTACCAGGAGGTCCGGGGGATCGAACCCAGGTCCCTCCATATGGCAGATGGACGCCCAACCATCTGAGCCACATCCGCCCCCTAGACAGATATTTTTAGACTTAGCATTTGCAGGGGAGAAAAGAAGGTAGGGGAGACAAGAGAAACAGATATTTGGTATTTCCAAATCAATAGGCTCACCCCCCTCTTAATACAACATCTGCTATTTTAAATAATCAAGCATATCTTTTTTCTCGTCCCATACCTTTGATCAAAATGTGTAAGAAATAAAAGATATCATTTATAATTGGCTATTATTAAAAGGAGCAGGGGGAAAAAAACATGAATTCACACTCCCACACACCTGTTCCCCACTCTTTCCAGAGACTGACTTCCCAGGTTTTCTTGCTATTTGGTTTTTCTGTCTCCAAACCCAGGAGACCACTGTGGCAATGAAGAAAAGGTGTAGATTTGTAATAGCTGTACTACTGTGCCCTTCCATTAGCATGTACAATCAAGAGTTGACTGGAGGGAGGGAGGGACGGAGGGAGGGAAAAGAGGAACAGAAAAAAGGGGAGAAAGGGAAGGAAAGGGAAAGAGAGAGAAAAATGCTCAAATATTTAGGATATAAAATAAGAAAACCAAGAGGCAACACAGTGAACACATTTCCCCCTTTGAAGAGTTTTAACTGCAAACTGACAGTCTGTAGATAAAAGGAGGAGTCATGCTAGAACCACAGCTCTTTTCTCCTCCTTGACCTGAAAATAAACAAGAACCAAAACATACCTGGCTGAGTCCTGCAATCAGTGCTCAGCTAATCCCATGGAGTGGTTCCTGATCTTTTGATGAATGATTTCTTTGAAAATTATCCTGTTATGATGGAGTACAAGTTGTTTTTTTTTAAATATAGCTATTACTAAAACCAAACTATTTTAAAAGGTTTGCAAAATGTTTTCAAACTTGTTTCTATGTTGACACCTCAAGCTACTCAACATAAATGAACATTATAATGACTGCAACAGGTTAGTTGTGATCTTATTGTTTGAAACGCACTCTACCTACCTCACAGGGTTGTTGTGAGGAAAACTGTCAGATTTTGAAAAATGCCTTGAGCTCCTCGAAGGAAAGGCGCTATATAAATGCAAAAACAAACAACAATAAATAACTATTTGTGCAATTTGTATTGGTAATTTCTAAACAGATTTACAATATTAGTTGCAGAAGAGATCCTTAAAACACTGTGATAGTCAAGAACTTTATTAAGCCATGGATAAGGCCAGCCAATCTGCTAAAATTCTTTCTTTCTCATATAACATAATTTTACCCTTGACGACATTTAAAAGGTCTAAGAAGTTTCTGTCTATACACTACTCGAACGCGTAAGTATCAACAGGGGACACAAATAATCAAATACATAAGACAGCAGGGGTAGGAGAATGAGTAAGGACTGTACAGGCTGAAGTCTGGATTAGGAAAACCAAGAAAAGCTCCAGAGAAAACCTGCCCTGAGATAAGGCTTCTCATTTCTTCATAGACTATTTCCCATTCAGCTCACTGCTCGCAAAGTCTCCCCAAATTCCTCAGGATATTCTGAAATTTCGGGATCCAGAGGCATTACGAAAGCACCCGCCCCAGCTTTACAATATCCTTCTGATGACCCTACCTTTTTAAATCAGAGGTATTATCAACAATTTTATTCTCTGGTTAAAAGGAATACAGATAGGCACAACATATTTATAATACATGTGTAAGGAATAAAAATAATATTAAATAAATACCTGTGTATTCACACACACACACACACAAAGGAATACAGGTTTCATAACTGACAAAAGTCAATTAAATCCAAATTCTTCCCAATAAATTGGAATTACTCTTTTGTTCATACTGTTTCTAGGCAGTCATGCTAAAAACGACTTACTCTTAGTAAATATTATGATCCATTAAGATTAAAAGATAAGATTTAAAATATAACCAGTTTTGGAAATTCTCAAATCATTAAGTGTCTTCTGTTTCAGAACTCTTTTCCTTATGGTACATTGAACAAGTAGAAGGGAGGCAAAAGAGGATAAAGAGAAACAAAAAAAATGACAAATTATAGTTGCATGAACAGAGACCACTTATACAAAGTGACACGCATATAGCTTGGAGAATTAAAATCTTTGGGGTGCTTCTTTTACACCCCAAAGACAGAGAAGTCCATAAACTAATAATTTAAGAAATATTTACGGTTATCTACTATTCCAACAAAGCACTGTAGATTTTCCTTATTCTCTATAATATTTTTGAAAATGATGAAAAGTCAGCATACTGGTAAATTCTTGCTCAAAATATCAAGGACTAGATAGTTTTATTTTCAAATTAAGCTCTCTAAGGTTAAGTGAAAATGTATACCTTTCACTAAGATTAACAAAGCTTTGTTAATAAAATTTCTGTGCATTCCCCAAATGTCAGTTTACCTTTCAAATACCTTTGAAATCAAGGTCTCTTGTGAAATGCAGAAAGGCTTTTATGATAAAGTGACATCAATTGCACCCCTACACTTACCTAAAGTGGCAACACTGCTTCAAAACCAGTCTGGTCTAAAAGGGGGACTGGTCTAAAAGGGGGACCGGGGAATTAGCTCCACCAAAGACTATCATAGGGGTTGCATGAGTAGAATTCAATGTTGCACTGAAAAATATGAATGTTTTCTTCTGCATGTTTAAGTTGTTTAGCCAGTTTTCAATTTTAGATGCTTCCATGTCTAAAAGTTTTATGTAATGGACACATTTTAACTTGGGGATCTAAGGAGGTACCAGGGATTGAACCCAGGACCTCATACATGGCAAGCAAGCATTCAACCACTGAGCTATACCCGCTCCTCACAAGTTCTTGAGTTTTAATAACATTTGAGTGGCAATCCTGAACTTTACATTTTATGACTACATGTTTTTAAGTAAGCCCTAGGGAACTACTGGTGAGGAACTTTTTAACGCTTATCACAACAAAACTCAGTAGGCCAGATGGTTCTAGGACTTTGCTATTCCAAGAGTAGCCTGGGAGCTGGTTAGATTATGCAGAATTTCAGGTCCTACCTCAAATCTACTGAATCAAACGTGTTTTAATGAGATTCCCAGGTGACTCATATGTAAACTAATTTTGAGAAGCAGTGGCCTAGGAGGGCACTTTTATGAAAAACTGGAGTTTCCATATTGCAGAAGGAATAACAGGTAATGCTTCGCCAAATGGAATAGTTAAAGCATGGGAGATTCTGAGCACACAAAGTTCTTTCAGAAGCCACTAAAACTTGTAATTTTTATGGAACTTTTTCTAAAATCTTTTATATGCTTCCCTAACTCAGTAAATAAGACAAAACAAATATAATTTAGCTCTTTCTTGATGACTCCAGGTAATAATTATGGGCCTCAGTTTTTATAGTGATATCCTGAATGCCACTAGACTGCTATGTCAAACAGTGATGCCCACATTCATACTTCTCAATCCAGGAAAGAGAAGTTAGTGAAAGACCTAAATACTATCGGGATATTCCAGGAGAATGAGCACTGGTCTCTGTTCACTGGGGAAAAAAGAGAAACAGACTTAAAACAATGCAAACTAATCTTAACTGGACATTGGGACATCTAATCCTGCTAATTTTCCAGAGAAAAGCCACCTATTTGCCTATTCAGAAAATTTAGGCATCTGTCTTTAAGATAGTTGGAAACTATTAAAATAAGTCCTAGAAGTACATTCCAATTTTTAACTTCATTTTAGTAAGGATATATATGATGACAAAGTTACATGCAAATACCAAAGGCACATTTTTAATTAAGTTACCTCCTTCTGAATTTAGAATATAGTTGGTAAGTGTACCATACAGTTTCTTGTTTAATTCTAGCAAGGAATAGAATTGAAAGGAAAAAAAATGGACACAAAGATGTTCCTCCTATCACCTTTATTCACCCATTCCCACCTCCCCTCAACTAATTATCAGTAGCTATCCACCTGGCAATCAAGTTCCTCTTACATAGTCAGTGACGCTGTAGCTACAAAACAGTGAGTGAGTGATGGAGAGGAAAGAGTGGCCCAGAACTTGCTCTACGTTTTAAATTCCTGCTGCTAGTATTTTCTACCACACTCGAAAACTCTTTGCCCTGAAAGTTAAAAGATAAAGAAAAGGTACAAGGCTCTGACCTCCTGTTTGTTGGCAGAGACAATTATGAAACTACCTAAGGGTCTTTTGTGTGTGTGTATGTAGGAGATAATGTTAAAGAGAATAGAATAGAGGAAGTAGAGACCTCAAATGTTAAGGGATGACAGATTTCAAGATCAATGAATCAATATTTTATATATATGGCATGTGATATTCAATGAAGCACTTACACATCTTTTTTCTTATCTGCATACTGAATATAAACACGTCTTTAAAAATATTCTCACTTTTAATGATTAGTTGAATCTCAAAGATTAAATCTGATGGCAAATTTCCCTACATACAAAAACAATTACTTATCATGGTATTAAAGAATTACAGTTAAAAATAAAATTACTTAAAAAAAGAAAAAAATAATTTAAAAGTAGAAAAGGCCTGTAATAAAAGCATAAAAAATTTGACCTAACCTACTTTAAGCAGAAAACTATGACACACTTTCAAGTTTTACAGGATACTTGTAAGATTTTCTTTCAGCCAAGATAGTAATTATCATAAATTCCTGTGAAAACACTCCTCCAGCTTTATATTTTAGTAGAAATATTCCGAGATAAAATAAAACACAGAATTAAAACAGATCAGAAGCTTTTGTTGCTTTTACAAATCCTTATTCTTTGTTGAGCAAAGAACTTTCCTTTAACATAAAAGTAAACTAAACCATCTATTTTCTAAATTCAACAATATATCATCTATTCTTTACTCAGGATGAAGACTTAAAATTACCTAGTATTCATTTTGTGTGTTTGAAAACCTAAATAGGGATCAAGAACCAAACTGGTTGCAAGGTCATCATTTTCACAAAGTTCCTTGGCAGACATTCCAGAAGATGGTACATATCGACTCTGTCCTTCGAATCCCGAATGACCATTACCTGTGAAAAGCAAATAAATAAGTAACTCAAACTGAAAACAACTTGAATCTATCTTTAAAAACCTTTAGGGGGATGGAGGTGGCTCAAATGGTTGGGCATCTGACTCCCATATGGAGGGACCCGGGTTCGATCCCCGGGACCTCCTGGTAAAAAAAACAAAAACAAAAAAACCTTTAGCTTCATTGTCCTTTCAAATCAGTAATCAAGAATAAAAATTACTTATCAGATTAAGTAATTAAGAAATTTAGTACTTTTAACATAAACAGAAACCCAAATGCAGTAAACCAACCCAATTATTCAGAGTATTTTGGTTAACAGTTAATATTATCGGCTTCCCAAGAGGAGTCTTGGTAGTTGTGAGAATCTCTGTTCGGCTCCTTTACTCTACCCTCCAAAGAATAGGTGAGAAACAGGATGGGAGAAAAGTGCATTATTTTAACAAGATGGCATGAATGACCATTATAAATAGGGCTGGGGAAGGAAACAAGGACACAAAATATTTTCTGCAATTTAGTGCTAGAATTCTAGCTCTCAAGTACAAAAAAGAGCCTCAAGGAGTGAATTCTTCAGTTTCCTGCTTTGGATAGATGAATGATTATTATTCCATTTAGGTCTAATTCTAAATGACTTGCTTGAAACTGATCCAGAGTGAATGGCTACCAACAGGGAAGTGAATGAAATATAATGAATGGAAGAAAAACCATGTAAAGAAAGTAAAGGAAGGCTGAATCTGCAGGGATGAAATAGCATCAGTGCCAATTAAGTCTGATGTGTGTATCACTGACAATCTTTCTGTAGAATTAGCACATGTATTTACAGTAAGAGTACTTCAGCAGAATATCTTTAAGGCTCTCGAAATTGATGTGAAAGAATGAGACTCAGTGAGAGGTTTAATGTTTTCATCCACCTCTTTAAAAGGCAAAATAAAACTTACATGTACATTTATGATTTTGCAAATTATCTGCATGCAGACATGTGAAAAATTTAAGTTATTACATTTTTAATAACAGCTTTATTGAGCTATACATACTATACAATTCATACAATTCAGAGTTGTGCAACCATCATCACAATCAACTTTGGAACATTTTCATCACCCCAAAAAGAAACCCTGTACCCATTAAGGAGTCACTCCATTACTCCCTCCCCACCCCTAGACCCTGGCAACCAATAATCTATTTTTTGTCTCTATGGATTTCCTATCCTGAATATTTCATATACATGGAATCTTCACCAGTGAAATCATCTTCTTTGTGGGTAGTTTTTTGAATACAGAATTCATCACTTTATGTGCTATAGTTTATTCAGATTTTCTATGTGTTAGTTTTCTTGAGTTAGTTTTGGTAATTTGTTTCTTTCTAGGAATTTGTCCATTTAACCTATCTAATTTGTTTCTATAAAGTTAGTAGTAATGCCCTCCCTTTCATTCCTGATTTTAGTAATTCTTTTTCCTCTTGGTTAGCCTTGTGTAGGTTTGTCAATTTTGTTGATCTTTTTTAAAGAACTGACTTTCAGGTTTGTTCATTTTCTCTATTCCTCTATTCTCTACTATTTCATTAAACTTCTACTCTAACTTTTATCATTTTCTTCTCATTGCTTGCTTTGGGTTTATTCTTTCTCTAATGTCTTAAGGTAGAAGGTAGGGTTATTGATTTGATATTTATCTTCTTTTTAAAATACAGGAATTTACATCTATGTATTTCTTTTTTTTTTTGGAGGTATTGGGAATTGAACCCGGGACCTTGTACATGGGAAGCAGGTGCTTAACCAATGAGCTACATCTGCTCCCCTATAGATTTCCCTTAAAGCACCACTTTAGCTGCATCTCATAAGTTCTGGTATGCTGAGTCTTCATTTTCTTTTATCTCAAAATATTTTCTAATTTCTCTTATTTCTTCTTTGACCCACTAGTTATTTAGGAGTTATTTCCACATAGTTGTGAATCTCCCCAATTTCTTTCTGCTGTTGACTTCTAATATCAATCCACTGTGGTTGGAGAAAATACTTTGTATGATTTCAATCCTTTTAAATTTATGGAGGTTTGTTTCAAGGCCTAGTATATGGTGTGTCCCGGAGAACGTGACATGTGCACTTGACAAGAATGTATGTTCTGTTGTTGCTGGGTGGAATGCTTGTTGGGTCTGGATGGTTATGATGTTGTTCAAGTTTGTTTCCTTGTTGATCTTCTGCCTATCTATTACTGAAAGTGGGATCTTGTATCCATTATTGACAGTGGGATTAAAGTCTCCAATAATTACTGTTGAATTGTCTATTTCATCCTTCATCTCTGTCAGTTTTGCTTCATGTATTTTGGAATCCCTTGATAGGTGAAGTCACTGCATTTTATCTAAGTTGTAGCACTGTGTTGTACTCTCTCATTTCTTTTCATCACTGGCTCTTCTTGCCCAGCTGCATTCAATGTGATGCTGTCCATCTTCACATTCTCTGGGTTTTCCTAATTGTGGCAGTTTGAGATTATTTTATGAATCCCCAAAAGAGAAATATTATGTTTGTAAACTAATCTATTCCTCTGGGTGTGATACCCTTTGATTGCATTAAATTCAGTTGAGGGGCCTTTGATTAGATTATCTGTTAAGGTACTTACCAGGTAGGGCTTTTTATTGGATTATGTCAGTGAGACATGACTCAGGTTGAGTATCTACCACCTTTCTGGGTCTGATATAAACGGACACTCAGACAGACAGAGAGGAAAAAGGGAACTGCCATGTGAGAGAAAAGACTCCAGTTTTGCCCACAGCTGAGCTGCAAAGATAGAAGCCCGAAGAGACAAGCCCTAAGCCAGGAGAGAGAGGACTACAGGATCACTTAAGCAAAAAGCCCCAAGAGGCTGGGCCCTTGGAGCAGCTAAAGAGGAGACAGTGAGCCTGGAGGGGAAGGCTGAAACCTCGCAGAAATCAGTGGTCATCTTGCTTCACCATGTGGCAACACACCAGGATCAACAGTAGCTAACTTCGGTGAGAAAACATCTCTGCTGATACCTCGATTTGGACATTTCATGGCTGTAACCGTTGGCCAATTTGATGTAATTATGAATTCCAAAAATATAATTGGATAATGCTTGTAAACTGATCTGTTAATCTGGGCATGATTAAGTTATGATTAGGGCGTTGACTGGGCCATGTCAGTAGGGCGCTGAGCCCCATCCCTTGGTGGGTGGGGAATCGAATATAAAAGGCAAGGCAAAGAAGAGAGTTGAAGCAGTCTTTTGAGAAGCAGTTTGATGTTGGAAAGAAGGCCCCAGGAGAAGAGAAGCAAGCCGTTCGCCCAATCATCTACAGCGGACCTTGTGGAGGAAACAGGAGCTAAGCCTGGAGAGAAACGCAGCCCCGGGAAGAGAGGAACCCCAGAAGCCTGAACCCTGGCAAAAGCCGGCAGCTGTCTTGCTCTAACACACGGCAATGGACTGTGGTGAGAGAAGAAACATAACACTTTATGGCCTGGTATCTGTGGACTTCTGCCCCAAATAAATACCCTTTGTAAAGACCAACCGATTTTTTGGTATTTCACATTAGCAACCCTTTGGCTGACTAATACAATGGCCTTGGAACTATAAGCTTTTACCTCTAAATAAACCCCCATTATAAAAGCCAATAGATGTCTGGTATTTTGCATCAGTATCCCTTTGGCAAACTACAACACTCTAATCTATTTACACAGTGGTCATTTTTTAAATTCTTACATATCTCCAATAATTAATTATTTTGTGACAAAGCAGATTGTAGCCTCAAATGGAAAGCTTTTTGCACTAAAGGAGGACAAAAGGGATTTGCTTAAAAGTTGGAGATGCCTAATTTACTGACCAGAACACCCATACTACTGATAATAGTCTGTCTTAGATTGCCAAGCTGCTGTAACAAATACCACACAAAGGGCTGGTTTCACAACAGGAATTTAATGGCTCATGGTTTGGGGGCTAGAAGTCCAAAATGAAGATAACAACTTTCTTCCAGAGTCTGTAGCCTTCTGGTGCTGGCTGCCAGCAATCCTTAGGGTCCCTTGGCTTCCAGGCTTCTATATCTGTCTCCTGTCACATTCTCCTTTCTGCTCTTCCTGATTCCTTTGACTTCCAGGTTATCTTTATAAGGCCTCTAGAATTCCAGATTAAGGCCCACCCTGGTTCAGTTCACCACATCTTAATTAAAAATAATATCTTCAAAAGGTACTATTTACAATGGGTTCACACCCATAGCAATGAGAATTAAGACTGAGAGCATGTGTTTGTTGGGATACATGATTCAACCTACCACCTGTATTACATTTCTGTACCACATCATTACATTTCTCAGTTCCTTCAGGCTCCCATCAAATATTGAGAGGTGCGAGAATAAGGATGCATACTGACAGCAACTTCAGGGGTGAGGAGGTATCCATGCAGAGGACAATCCATTCAATCCTGGGCTTTCTCCCTACTCCTTTTCTAAGCAGGGATTACTGCCTGCTCTCCTATAGAAGCAATGACTTGATCTGATATGAACAATTAAGGGAAACCTGGTCCCAATGAATAGCATAAACCCCTAAAAGGTTAGAGGAAGGAAATCAATCAGAACTGGTTCAATCTATCTGAATTTGGAGAAAATCCCAAAGTTATCCAAATCTACTGATAAGAGACAGATTTCCAACACAAACTAATGATATTCAAAAACGGCTAGATTAACCTTAGGAAAAGCAAAAACCTGAAAGAGTTGTCCTCATTAACATGGTCATATATTTTTAGGCAATTTTCATACAGCTGCCTACTTAGATTTATACTTATCTAAGGCATTTTACTACTTTTAGAACTAGGAAATATGTACCAAATATACAATTTCAAGAACCATGAAATTTCAAAAAGTAGTCCCATACTTACCAAGAGGTATAGAAGTAATAAAGTAACTTATTATCAGCATTACTTCACAGTAGTGATAAACTGCTCATTGTATAACAGAATAAATGACTACTATCTGTCATGCTGCCCTAAAGAAGTCAGTTCTGTTCACGCTCCATTCCACTTAATAATATAAATTAGAGTTGATTTTATGATTCCTCTTGCACCATGAAATATTTATGGAAGTTACCAAAGAAATACATACTTATACTAATATCAAGTATATTAAAAAAAGTTTAAACTTATAAGAAATTCAGTAGCAGTACTTTAATAATCACTGAGGCATAAACTGTACAAAATATAATTTTAAATTGTGCATAGAAAAGCATGTTAAACATTAAACTTAAGTTTTACATAACGTTTGACAAGAATAAACATTGACAAAACTTTGAAAGAGTTAAAAAACTACATACTGTTAACTAAGAGAATGTTAAAAAATTGGTTTGAAGAGGACAGAATACACATAACTGAAAAGAATTATTACCCCTATTGCAATCAAAACACTGATAGCTTAAGCGTGTACATACATCTGCTTGACCTCCTTTCAAGCGCACTTTTGCCAGTCTTCAGGGTATCCTTTCCCACGTGCTGTAATTTTGATTGATTCTGCTGATGGTCATTAGATAACTTGCTTCCATTTCTCCTGCCATTCACCACCATGTTCTTGGATTCTCCCAACCACTTCATACCCACAGACAGCCTGACCCAGGTGCATTTAGTCACTTTCTTCTAATAGCTTAGAGAATAATTTCAATGTTCTCTCCTAACAGAAACAAAATATGAAAAAGAAAAAACAAATAGGTAAATACATGAAATATCATGCTAAATAGACACTTGAGAAAGATACAAAGTATTAAAAGTAATTTAGTAATTAATGTTGCCACTCTTTAAAGACAATCTTGGCCCCCCCCCAACCACACCATGTCCTGCGTAAGACTAAGGTCCTTCCTTAGTCTAATCAGAATTTAGGCTACATGAGGCAGGGACTCACTCTGTCTTGTTTGGTGCCTGTACTTAGAATAGTGACTGTCAAACAGTAGGTGCTCAATACTTATATTTCAGTTACTAATAAGAATCAACTTTGCTTGTTCATTATGCTGATAAGTTAGGTATAGCTCTCTATATAACCTGCTCAAATTACACATTTTGATAATGCTCTAACAACTCTGTGAGAAAACTACAAAAACATTATTTATCTCTTTTGTTTCAAGAAAAGCTTAAGAGAACGCAACTAGATTAATCTTGGTACCCAACAGCAAGGGACACCTAACTGTTATGCTATTTATTCATTGCTATCTATTCAGTAGTCGTGGCTAAAAGAAATCTAAAAACTAAGTTAAGGAGAGGGATAAGAATAAGAAAAGTAAAGAACTTCACTTCAATAGGATATAAGTCAGACAAAAAAGGTCCTAAGATGAGAAAGGATAAAAATATGGACCTTCAGAGTCCAAAAGACTTTGAGAGCACTCCAACATGCCAATATAACTGAGACCAGAGAGATGTGGGAATACGCCCAATGCCACCCAATCAACCTGCAGCGCAATCAAGGCTAGACCTCTCACTACACCAGACAAGGCTCAATTTCCCTTTTCACAAACACACAGAAAAGCACCAAAGAAATTACTTGTAAGTTCCCCACCCCCGAAATGCAGATTTGGACATGCCCTTAATGATAACCAACACAAATACAAAATGCTAATTTTTACTTGATCTCAGGTCTCCTTCACATGACAGAAATATTTGTGTGAATCACAGTTGGGTGAAATGTGCATGTGAGCGACCTGTTTAGCTAAAGAGGTAGAAACACACTTGACTGACTAAAGATACTTTTATAACTGCACTCTAAAGATTTCCTTTTCTCCTGGTTCCTTTACTGTATTTATTAAAATTCAGCTTTTACTGTTAACTTTTGAGTCTTCTTGTAGCATTCACGAAACCTAGAGAAATGCTGCTGCTTAAATAACTGGAAAGGGTGGGTAAAATTGTTCATGCATCACAATCATAAGCTAAAGATTTTAAAATTTTTAAAATCAAATTTAGGGAAACAGATGTGGCTCAAGTGATTGGGCTCCCGTCTACCATATAGGAGGGCCAGGGCTCAATTTCCGGGGCCTCCTGGTGAAAGGCAAGCTGGCCCGTGTGGAGAGCTGGCCTACGCAGGAGTGCTGGTACAGCAAGATGATGCAACAAAAAGATACACAGAGGAGAGACAATAAGAGATGCAGCAGACCAGGGAGCTAAAGTGGCGCAAGAGATTGACAACAACTCTTTGAGTTATAATAAAGCTATCAATAATTTTGGGGGCTAGCTATAAAATTTTAGCTCAAAATGAATATATACTCTAAGTATCAGTTCACTGGTCTGCCCTCAAAAAAGTGGAGTCTGTACTTCTTGGTGCTATCTTTCCCATAGGAACACACAGCTGGCCACACACATAATAAAGATGGTGACAGAATTTCAAAACGTGAATACAAATCAGCATCACAGGAGACTATGGAGAAACAGGGTAGAAAACATGAGGTGGTAGCAATGCCTACAGGCTTCACGCCTACCACACAGGCCCCTCTCTGCCAACCAAAAAAAGCAGGTGTGGTCTCTTCCGCATCAGAACTCCATTGGCTGACAAAGAAATGCCACCCTGTTGTTGGCTTACTTGACAGTATCTGAGCTAAGTGGTCACTGACTATATTCAGAAGTAAAAATTACTTCAAATTTATAACACCCTCCCCCCCCAAATTTTTTTTTCAAAAAAGGAATACTGGTCACTTCTTAAATGGCATAATAGTTACAATCTTTCTCTGTTCTGATTTCCCAATATAAAAATGACAAGAAAATTATTAGACATCTACTACATTCCAGGCATTGAGGATATAGCGAAGAACAAGATAAGGTTTGTGCCCTTATTCATGCTTATATTCTGGTGGAGAAAAGCACTAGGAAATCACAAATTAACAAATAAATGTCAGATCCTGGAGAAAATAAAGCAATTTAAAGGGCATAGAGAGTGTGGAGATGGGTGGGTGACGGTGGTGGTGAAGAGAGCTAAGGGAAGTGAGGAGGAAGTCTGGAGGAAGGCAAGAAAGGGAAGAGCAAGTTCATGGGAGCCCAAGGGGAGAAATGCTTTGTGTATGGGAGGAAGAGCACGGAAGGCAGAGGGGCCAGTGTGGCGTAACAGATGGCAAGGGGAATAGAAGGAATAATCACTAAGAGTCCATAGTTCTGATGTCATTGCTCCAAACAGAAAAATAATATTATGTAAATTAAATTGTGGGGTTGGGAGATGACAGGAACACATCAGTTAATTCAAGAACAGTATGCCTTGAGAGGGTTTATAGGATCTTTGTTAAATTTTTAAAAAACGAGATGAAATCATATAATCTTGTGGAATGGGGTAATAAAGATCATCTGAATAGCGGGATGGCATTCCTAAGGGGTGCTGTGGAAAGCTCTGCTCCTCTATGTGTAGGTATTCACAGAAAAGCCAGAGCCAGGCTCTAAAGACAGTCGCAGAGGGTCAGCACCCTGCTTCCATCCCTCCGGCCCTACTACCTCCCTAGGAGATTTATCTCACCCAACTCCGCCAGACACTAAAGCCAAGAGGACAATTCAATACAAAACATAATGGAAAACTGCTTAAAATGCAAAGCATTTAGAGAGGGAACGTCTAACAATATAACACCACTAAGGTGAAAAGCACCTCCCCACACACAAAGCCCAAAAGAATACATTCTAAACTGCTAAGCAAAGGTCATCTATGGAGGAATAGCATTAATGTTTTTCCTTTGTATTATTTTTCCCCCAAAATACTACAGCCAACTTATTTATTTATGATGGGGGGGGAGGAAGCAAAAACACAAAGCCTGTTACTTAAAAAAGTGTCAAAAGAAAGCAGAGTTGTTTCGTAAAAATGTACCTGCTTTAAAAAAGTAAAAAAAAAAAAGACAAAAAAAGGACCTGCTTCCCTGAAAGGGCACTGCAGTCCGCCCAGCAGGGATGGGCCCATCATAACTGCCAACGCCTGTCTATCCTTTCAGTCCGTCCCTGCAGAGACACGTGTGGGATTATAAACTACTTTGTACCTTCTGAATTAACCGTTCCTCCCCAATTTGAAAACTCTGGCTCCAGTCCTTTTTTCACTTAAAAATTAGAAGTACTTTTTTTTTTTTTTTCCTTCCTTTTTCTTTTTAAATGTCCTGAACATAAGCCAGGATTTGAAAAAAATCTGCCAGAAAAATAAAAACATTGATTCTGAATGACTATCAAGAATTTTAACGTAACTCCTGTGACATTACCAAAAACTCCCTAACCAGTTCACATACTGAATTTGTCTACAGATAGTTTATCTTAGAGAAATTATCTAGGGACAAGGAAACAATCCCCAGGTGGTTGAAAAGTTAGCACACATTGAAAAAAAAAAAAAAAAAAAGGCTCTAGCCTGCCAGAGGACTTTTGGAAATCTTTATGCAGAAAAGTAAAGTGAACATTTTTCAAGTGCTTCAACAACAATTTGGTAAGAAAACAATTCAATACATCAAAAGATTAATGGTGTTATATCTGGGAAATGAGATTATAAGCAACTTTTATCTGATATATGACACATTCTTCGAAAGGTTCAACATTTCAAAATGAGCAAATATTATTTATGAAATCAGAAAAATTGAAGATAAAAGGAAAAAAGTCACAAAGCAGACTATACAAAAGCTTTTCTACATTATTAATATGTGCGTAAGTTAAAGTCATCAATTTCTAAAATCTTATATACTCTTCAGCAATTCAAAAATCAGACTTCCACAAGTCTAATAAGTTACTAAAATACTTCCACAAGTTTTAAATACCTTCACTTATGCACTTTGTGATGCTAAAGTGTCACAATCCTGCACTCCCAGGAACTTTAAATTTAAAATAAGCACAAGAAAGGCAAACAAAAATATGAAAATATACAGAGAGAGAGCAATCACTATCCAAACAGGAAACAAAACAAGAAAGAAAAAAACCCACACTGGACCAGGAGTGAGCAGATTCAGTTTTAGTATCAGTTCCAACAATTCCATCTGCAATCAATATATATCCAAGACTTGATGGAATCCTACAGCAGTAAGTCTTGAGATCAGGCCAATCTAAGAAACCCTGCAAAGTGGTCAGAAGCATTTGTGATCAATATATCATCAGAAGACACAAATACACTTTGATGGAACAACTGCACAGTTGCCAATAGATAACTACCATGAATTCATGATCAAACCTGTAAACTTAAAACTTGCTGCTATAAATATTGTTCTCAGAAATAAATCTCATTTGAGAAGCTAGATGATCTGTCAGAGTAGTGTACCTCCTATGGAAAAGCCTTGGGGACTTTTTGTTTCTCTGAATTCACAATTATGCCTTTACCTAAAGCAGAACGGTTGTTATAAACTGGAGCTGCCAGAGAGTAAGTCCTTATGTTTGTAAAGTAATTTACTGATATATCTATCCATCACTATTAAAAGTATTTTTCTGCTTTCCTTCTCCAGCTTCTGTAGAGTCAAGCACACTGACATCCTGCTTCAGCAGATTCAATAGCTTTCTCTGAGCAGCCTCAAGTGGCAATGTCCATTTTGGACTGCCAAGGGGGTGGAGCCTAAACCAAGGATTTTCCCACCAATGCATAATAATGCTTCCCACTCCATCGTCTTTTCAGATAAAACGATGCTGGAGATACCTTCACTAAATTTTGAAAACTACTCATCAGGCTAGATTGGCTGAGTTAATTGCTTTACGGGAATAGGCTGAAAAAAAAAAAAAAGGTTCCCCAATAATATCAAGTACTAATACTTGAATCCTGTGAATGCTATGGTATAAGGAAAAAAGGGTCTTTGAAGAAGTGATTAATTTAAGATCTTGAGATGAGATTATCCTGGGTTATCCAGATGGGCCCTGAATGCCATCACAAGTGTCCTTATGAGAAAGGACAGAGGAAGATTTGACACACACACAGAAGGGCATGCAAAGACAGAAGAAGCAAAGAGCACGGTGATGATACAGCCACAAGCCAAGGAATGACAGAAGCCTCCAGAAGCTAAGAGGCAAGGAACAGGTTCTCCCCTATAGACAATGGAGGGAGCCTAGCCCTGCCAACTTCTGGCCTCCAAAACTCTAAGAAACTAAATTTCTTTCAAGCCAACAAGTTTGTGGTCACTTGTATGGCAGCCAAGGAAACTAAAACAGAAATCATGAAAAAGTAAACCAGAGAAGAAATACTTTATAGTTATCAGACTCCAGAAATACATAAAATTCCAATGTGTCACAGAAAATACCCAGAAAAAAAGATTTTAAAACACATTCAGGGAAGAGGATGTGGCTCAAGCAGTTGGGTGCCTGCCTACCATATTGGAGGTGCTGTGTTCGGTTCCCAGTGCCTCCTAAAAATAACGAACAAGACAACGAGCTGACATAATGGGATGGCACAGCAAGCTGATGCAACGAGGAAACACAATGAGAGACACAACAAGCAGAGAGCAGAGGTGGCTCAAGTGATTGGATGTGTCCCTCCCACATGGGAAGAAGACAAGCAGACACAGAAAGCACACAATGAACAGACACAGAGAGCAGACAGCGAGCGCAAACAACAAGGGAGGGAGTAGAAATAAATAAAATAAATCTTAAAAAACACACACATA
>JAQZBX010048957.1:0-20077 GCA_029593785.1 Cabassous unicinctus | reverse complement strand
AAAAACTGCCATACTAAAAGAAAGGGAAGAACACCCTCACAGCACACCGGAGGAAATCCTCACAACCGTGCTAATTCAAGTCAATCTGTTCACATTTGATAAGAGTGGATTGTCCCCCATGCACAAACATTGGGGCGCATCCTCGCTTTCCACACCCCTTCCACTAGTATATTGGAAAGACCCAGAAACCAACCAGTGGCGGGGCCCTCACCCTCTCCTTTGTCAAGGGAGAGGATTTGCTTGTGTCTTTCCAGAGAACGCCTCCCAGCCAATCTGGATTCCTGGACGGAACATCAAGCCTGACACCTCTCCGCAAACACAGTCGCAGACGGATGACAGCTACCACGATGGCGAATTCAGCCCAAGGACCCCCCAGTCCCCTTCAATAGGAAAGAGGATACCAGTTTTGGCTAATGGCAAGCAACATAAGCCCTCAGGAAACATAGGAATTTTGGAGTAATTATAAACACCCTTTTAAATGAATATGAGTCCCAAAAAAGTAAGGGACACCCCTAGGAGGAGAGTGAAGAAAAAAGAAGGCACTGAAAAGGAAAGCTTTCACCTGGGCAGTTACATAGCCTTTTTCTACCCCAAGAACCTGGGACCTTGTGTTTCAAAGCCCATGTGAGTTCTAGAGACAAGGTATTGGGTTACTTGAGACATAGAGTTATAATTGAGACCCATGCATAGAAGTTTGAAAGGCTATACCCTTAAAAAAAAAAAAAAAAGATCCATTTACTGGCAAAGGTGATGAGGAATCCTGCGTGTGTGTGTTGGCAGGTAGGAGTGGGAGAGGAGGAAAAAGTCTCTGGTGAGAATTTGCAACCATGTACCTGAATCTGCCACCGTTTGAACTTTCACTTTCATCATGTTTCAGGAACTCCAATGCTAAGAAATTAACGTAAATAGTGGTCCTAGAGTGGTGATACCGCTGCGACATCTGGTTGCAGCAAATTGAAAATCTCTCTGGTAGGGCAAGCCCTCGGCCGGGTCACGTGGACATCCACAGATAAAGCCCTGCAGAAGACAAGCTCACAATCAAAATTTCATGACCACCAAAGTAGATATCAGGAAACACAGTCAGCAGATACAAAAACAGCAGGATTGGATTGCCAAGAATTTGATATAGAACTCTTGTATAAGAACTATAAAGCTGTGTTTTTAAATACATAAAAGAATACCTGAAACATAAAATAAGAATAAAACCAAATTCATTCAAATTAAAAACTTGGGGCCCACAGCAGGGCTCAGGCAGTGGGCCAGGCCCACACCAAGCAGCCTCTCCTCAGGTGCCGAAGCCTGCAGACCATGGGATGCGCACTGCTCACCTGCCAGGCTTGGAGGGACTGTGGAGGCCACAGACAGCAACATCAGGGCAGGCAATGCGGGCAGCCCCAGGTACCCGGCTGTGGTAGGACATCATTCGGTGACGGCAACCTCCTCTCAGTTGCATGGGTGAGGTGGCTGCTCTGGTAGGGCCAGTCGCTGGGACAGTGGCTCTTCAGCCAGTGGTAGGACATTGTGCCTCAGAGATTCAAAATCCTAAGGGCAGAGACTATCTCCAACACCAAAAACAGTTCCTAGAATAAGAGGAGATGCTGGGAAGCAGATGTGGCTCAAGCAATTGGGCTCCCGTCTACCATATGGGAGGTCCCAGGTTTGATTCCTGGGGCCTCCTGGTGAAGGCAAAAGCGGGCCCGTATGGAGAGCAGGTGGCCTGGGCAGAGAGCTGACGCAACAAAAAAAGAGACACAGAGGAAAAAGACAATGAGAGACACAACAAACCAGGGAGCTGAGGTGGCTCAAACGATTGAGTCTCTCTCGCCCATGTCGGAAGGTCCCAGGATTGGTTCCTGGTGCCTCCTAAAGAGAAGACTGGAAGAGAAGACAAGCAGACACAGAAGAAAGAACATGCAGTGAGTGGACATAGAGAGCAGACAGCGAGGGCAAGCAGCAAGGGGGTGGGGATAAATAAAAAAATAAAATAAAATAAATCTTTAAAAAATAAATAAATCTATATCTTAAAAAAAAAAAAAAAAGAGGAGATGCTCAATATGTGTTTGTGGAATGAATGACCAAGAACTTTGTCACGATCCCATCCCCATCAAGAAAGTCTTCTCATGCTGGACACTGAGGCACAGACAGATTATAAACATCCAGATTCCAAATAAAAATTCTGAAGTCTAAAGTGGAAGTGCGATTTTCAAAAGATTCCACAGTCGACTAAGTGCAGAGCTGGGACTAGAACTCAGCAAAAGAACTCAGTCCTTTCATTGCACCTCATTTTCTCCACAGACCATTCAGGGAGACGGGAAGCTGTGCTGAAGACAGTGAAGGATGAATGCACAAAAAACAAACAGCAAATTGATCACAAGGGTTCACAAGACTCATTTTGTGAATGAGGGGAGTGTTTTCAATTGTTTCAATGTCAGAACTTGGGACCTTTGAAAAATACCCCAAGTGGCTCCTTGGACTCATAGGGGCATTTCCGTGGTGGCTGTTTTTGACATGCCTATTAAAAGCGCATAGAATACTTTGGAGGCTGAAGAGATGCAGTGATTAAATTTGATATTCTACAAATGCACACACAAAGCTCAATGGCTGTATTAACAGCAGAGTAGGTACTGAGGAAGAGAGAAATGACTATGGAAGAGATTTAAAGAAATTACCAAAGACATTGCACAGAGATAAAGACATAGAAAATACGGAAGAGAAGTTAACAGGGATGAAGATAGAATGAGGTCCAATATATATCTAATATGAGTGCCAAAGGAAAAGGAGCACACAATAATAGAGGATGAAGATATAATAATGGGAGAAGATATAATTGCTGAAACATTTCCAGAATTGGTGAAAGGCATGAATACTCAGAGTCACAAAGTACAAGTCCCTATCCAGATAAGTTTTTTTAAATAAACAATTAGACATATATGACACTGCAGAACACCAAAGATAAATAAAATATCTTAAAACTATTCCATGAGAATAGATATTAGCTAAAAATGAATTAAATTGAAAAGCAGACTTTTCAAATGCACCAATAGAAGTTAGAAGACAATGGAATACCTTCAAAATGCTGGAAGAAAATAACTGCCAGTTTCCAGTGAGTTAATAACACAAAAATGAGGGGAAAAGAACATTTTAGGCAAAGTCTGAAAGTGTTTACCATGTGTAGATGAGCCCACTAAAAGAACTATTTAGGGGAGTACTTCAAGAAGAAGGAAATTAAACCCAGAAGGATGGCGTGAGAGGCAAGAAAGAGTAGTAAGCAAAGAAATTGATCAACATGTGGGTAACAAAAATTGTTTTGAAGTTTTGGGGATTGGACCCAGGACCTCGTATGTGGGAAGCCAGCACTCAACCACTGAGCCACATTGGCTTCCCTGAGCTGATTTTTTCATTTGTTTTGCTTGTTGTTTGTTTTTGTTTTTTCAGGAGGAACCAGGAACACGAACCAGGGACATCCTATGCGGGAGGCAGGTGTTCAACCTCTTGAGCCACATCCGCTCCCAACATGTAGGTAAATTTAAACAAGCATCAACACAATAAACTTGTGTGGGAGTACGAAAATGAAGTGGAACTAAAAGATGGTTAATAGTAAGAGAAGGAGCGTTTGGAATTGAAAGCATTCTAAAGTGCTTGTATTGCTCTAGAAGAGGATAGAGATACTGATCAATTTTAGACTATTCATGTTAAAACTTAAGGGTAGGGGAGCAGATGTGGCTCAAGCAATTGGGCACCCACCTCCCACATGGGAGGTCCCGGGTTCGATTCCTGGTGCCTCCTAAAGAAGACGAGCAGATGCCGCAACAAGCATACACCACAACCAGCAGGGAGTGGAAGTGGCTCAAGTGGTTGGGCACTCACCTCCCACGTGGGAGGTCCCAGGTGCACTTTCCAGTGCCTCCTAAAGAAGACAAGCAGACAATGGAGCAGACACGAGGGAACCATCTTGGGCGGGGGGTGGGGGGGGGGTGGATAAAAAAATTAAATTTTTTATTTAAAGTTAAAGGTAACCACTAAAAAATATAATGTTATAGATTCCAAGCCTGTAGAAGAAGGGAAGGGAAGCAAGGATCATAAAACAAGGGATCCATTAAAAGGCAAGAGAGGAGGGGAGAAGCACTATAGAAAATGTGGTCATGAGACTGAACAGAATAAGAAGGTAAAAAAAAAAATCCAAATAAATTCATAATTACAATCCATGCAGTCTAAACTCACCGTTCCCACTCCCCCTGCCCAAGGAAGATTCTCTGATGGCATGAGGGTGGGGGAAAGGTAGGAAGTTGTGGTGCTGTAGGCATAGTGTGCAGAAGGAGGATGGGTCCCAGGCTGAGGCCTCACTGGGTCAATTTCTCCGGAGAATAAACCTCTGGGTACTTAGGGAATGGTAGAAAAGAGAGTCCCCTGGCTGCCCTGGGTGGGAAAGAAGGTCTGGGGATCAATGATTGTGTACCCAGACTCAACCCACCTCCTTGTTTTCATCCATGGGCCTCTATCCAGCTTTCCACAGTCCTGGGAGCCTCAGAAGTTCTTTTCACATTTTTTCAGAAACACCCCTTTGCATTAGTCTGCCAAAGGAGTGCCAATGCAAAGCACCAGAAATCCATTGGCTTTTATAAAGGGTATTTATTTGGGGGTAAAAGCTTACAGTCCCAAGGCTGTGGAAAGTCCAACTCAAGGCACCATAAGAAGTGCTTTCTCACTAAAGTCAGCTGCCATGTGTTGAAACAAGATGGCCACCCATGTCTGGCTGGTCTCTCCTTCCCCTCCAGCTTCCTATTCCTCTTAAGCTCCATGGGCCCAGCCTCTCGAGACTTTGTGCTTAAGTGATCCTGTAGTCCTCTCTCTCCTGGCATAGAGCTTGTTTCTTTCTGGGCCTCCTATATCAGTCTCAGCTGTTCTGGTCTCTTCCCAATCTCAGCTATACACCATCAGGCAAATGGCTCATCTCTCCCCTGAGCCTTAGCTGGTGTGTTTTTTTTTTTTGTTTTTTTTTTTAGGTACCAGGGGGCAGGGGATTGGACCCTGGACCTTGTATGTGGGAAGCCGGCACCCAACCACTAAGCCACATCAGCTTCCCTGAGTTGATTTTTCCGTTTGTTTTGCTTGTTGTTTGTTTTTGTTTTTTCAGGAGTCACCAGGAACTGAACCTGGGACCTCCCATGTATGAGGCAGGAGCACAACCACTGGAGCCACCTCTGCTCCCACCTCAGCTTCTTGAGGCTTCTCCTTTCTGTAACATGGCAGGATGAAAACTGACAGAGCTCTCTCTTCCTGTGTGTGTCTGTCTGTCTGTGTGAGTGTGTTTATAACAGACCCGGCAAGGGGGCGGGAACTCAACCTGAGTTACACCCACTGATGAAGTCAAATCAAAAGCCCAAAGCAATCTTATCAAATAATCTAATCAAATGCCCCCTCAGCTGAACTTGATGCAATCAAAGGGTATTGCACTCAGAGGAATACACTGGTTTAAAACATAATCTTTCTCTTTTTAGGATTCATAAATAATCTCAAATTGCTACACAGCTCCTGACTCCTAGGGTATAACTTTCTCTGCTCTGCTAATTTGTTATCACTTTTCTATGTTTTCTGTCTTCGAAATTGTGATAAACTCTTTAGTTCATCATTATCTTCTCCTTTGTTTGTTTTTTTTAAAGAATTTATATTATTTATTTATTCCCCCCCCCCATTGTTTGGGCTGTCTGCTCATCTTCTCAGGCATTCAATCACCTGAGCCACCTTAACTCCCTGGTTTGTTGTATCTCTCATTGTCTTTCCTCTTTGTGTCTCTTTGTTGCATCATCTTGTTGTGTCAACTTGCCTACCCGTTGTGCCAGCTCACCTTCTCCAGGAGGCCCTGGGAACTGAACCTGGGACCTCCCGTGTGGTAGGCGGGAGCTCAATTGCTTGAGCCACATCTGCTTCCCTCCTTTGTTTTCCTAGAGGTTTAATACCTTTATAATTCATTTACTGTCCTATATGTGGGGTTTGGGGAGAGACAGGTGTGTGACTGATCTGTCATATTTAAAACCAAAGCCCTTCTTGCCTCACCTCTTCTATGCCACATCCCCCCTCAAACCCCAGGAAAACTTGAAAGGTAACTGTAAATGATTTGAAGCATTGTCATATGGAAGAGGAATTCGAACCGTATGGGACCCCCAGTCCCATCAATGAATGGAAGCTCCGAAGAGAAAAATTAAATTCAACTTCCACAGCATAAATTTTGAAACCTTCAGAGCTTTCTCAGGAGGTCAGGGACCAGAGGAACTCTAGTAATCTCTTCCCTCTCATTTATTCTAGAAACCAGATAATGCCTCTAGTCAAGTAATTCCCTTGCAATTATCTTTGGGGCTAGGTAATAATGCATGTGAATATTCTTAATTACTTGAATGAGTACTTTTTTACACAGGACAATCAGTATCTCCTGGTCAATCAGGATCAAGCCTCAACCTAAAGGCACTTCCCTGAAGAACGTGAAAAACGTGAGTAGAGCTAATTGGAATGAAGTGAGCATTTAGACATCCAGTTTATTCTGCTCAGGGCATGAGAGGCAGTATAATTTAATGGCTTTGGGGTAAAAAGAAGTGGGTTCAAAACCTGGCTCTAACGTTTGATAGCTGGGAGAATGTGGGCAAATTATTTAAGCTCTCTATGCCTCAATTACCTTATCTATGAACAGGATGATTGTTAAAAGTAAAGGAGGGAAGCAGATGTGGCTCAAGCAGTTGAGCACCTGCTTCCCACATGGGAGGTCCCGGGTTCGGTCCTGGTGCCTCCTAAAAACAAACAAACAAACAAACAACAAGCAAACAAATGAAAAAAACAACTCAAGGGAGCCGATGTGGCTCAGTGGTTGAGAGCTGGCGTCACACTTTCCCACTTACCCACTTACAAGGTTCTGGGTTCAAGCCCCATTCCCGGTTCCTGAAAAAAAAAAAAAGTAAAAGAGTTGTGGCATGGAGAGTGTCTAGTACTGAGCCTTGCATGTTATAAAATTTCCACGTGCATTAGTTCCCTTTTGTCCTCTGCACAGCTGTCATCTTGGTGCTGTCAATTTTGGTTCCCACTCATGAGAAGAGATGCACATTAACAAGGAAAAATAAGATTTTTAAAAATTATTCAATGAAAGGAAAAACACACCCCAAGTAGCATAAAGCACACTGGACTTTGAGTCAAGAGGAGTTTCTATCTCTAAGTCACCAAGTAGTGACTGAATATATAACCTAAGCCCTTTGGGTCTCAGTTCCTATAGTGAAACACAATAGTAACTAAAAATTTGTTAAATAAATTAATTAATAAGAAAATGGAGAAAACAAAAAACCTTCCCGACCAGACAACCCAAAGGCTGCCAATGCAGAGTACCAGAAATGCGTTGGCTTTTATCATGGGAAATTTATCAGGGTAATAGCTTACAGTTCTGAGGTTGTGAAAAAGTCCAAATCAAGGCACCATCAGAGATGCTTTCTTACCAAACTCAGCTACTGGTGATCCTGGTGTCCTGCCACATGGCGAGGCAAGGGGCAACCAGTCTCTGCCGAGGTCCCTGCCTTCCCCTCCAGGCACACTGTCTCCAGGAGTTCAGCTGTGAGCCATCAGGCTTGTCGCTTCCAGGCCTCCTCTCTCAGCTTCAGCTTCTCTGTTTGCGTCCTGAGCCCAGCTATGGGCAATCAGGTATATGGCTCCTCTCTTCACCTTGAGCTGCTCCGTGGGTCCAGCCTCTGGGAGGCTTCGTGCCTCAGCTTTGGCGGCTAGCGATCCTTGAGTCCTCTCTCACCTGGCTGGGCCACGGCAGAGCTCTCTTTTCTACGTGTCTTCTTTCTCTCTGAGTCTGTGTTTATATAAGGCTCCAGCAAGAGTCATGCCTTACTAGTCATGCCTCACTAGTCCAGTCAAAAGTGATCTAATCAAGTGATCTAATCAAGGTTTCTAAACCAACTATAATGCAATCATAGGGTCTCACACCCACAGGAATGAATTAGTTCAAAAACAATCTTTTTTTGGGGGGGGAGGGGGTTGACAGTCATACCACCCAAAGAGCTAAGTCTTCCATCTGAAATAGAAATACCTAAAATAGCACAAGAATTGAGGGAAAGTCAGCTTTTCAGTGCAGAAATCTCTTGGCAAGACTTGCTGATGAAGTCTCCGAAGGTTCATGTCCATCCAGGCTGAATCCAGGCAGCTGGCCAAAGGCAGGCCATTCCCTGTGTGGCCGTCTCCTCATGACTACCATTAAGAAAAACAGCCGTCATCAGCCCTGACCATTCTCCCACCCTTCAGAAAGCATGGAGCTCCACTTGTAGAGTGGGCACTTACAGGGGGAAGTTAAAGAAATAACTCACCCATCAGCTATGGTACTGGCCTGGGAGAATTTTATAATTCCTTTTGACCTGTGAAGTCTGTGATTTCTTTGGTCTCAAAATCCATGTCTATATCATTAACATTTTAGGGAAAAAAAAAAAAAAGACATCCTGTGCTGGAAAACTCTATTCCATTATTTACAGCATATAGCGGAGCACTCTGCAGAGAGCTGGCATCTGTAATACTGTTTCCTGATTAATTAGCTTTAAAGGGATACATTGGAGGAAAAGATAGATCTTTCAGTAATTTAAACCTGGAATGCGATAGTCCATAGAAATTGATTTTCCTGAAATACGAGAAGGCATTATTGGCCCCTGCTTAGGCTATAGTTCACTTCTCAGCCACCTGTTTGGGAGCCACCTGCCTCCCTCGTTTTTCATGCCTTTTCTTTGTTATTGAATAAATGGTGTAGTTTTCTGATGTCATAATCACAATACATGACTCTCTGCTGAGTCACGCCAATAAGCATAGCTGACTTTTATAACCACCACCGACCACTGCTGTGGGTGAGCTCTTCCAATCATTGCTTGTAAATGACTAAGTTAGCGTGTTTCTTTTCACTCCCTAAGACTTAATCCTCTAAGAGCTCAAATTTAGCTCAGCACTCGTAACCTCATTTTGGCATAAAATAGGCCGATGTTGTTGCCAATCTAACCCGTATTCACTTTAAAATGATGTCTGCCCCAAATAAACTAAGAAGGTCTTTAACAATGAATTAAACAAATTAATGCAGGCAATTTTCCTCCTTATTTTGTAATTTATCCACTTTAGGAAATTGTATTAATTACATAGTCTCATTCCTTCTGCAGTATTCCCAAGCCTTGAAAAAGTGGGATGCTTACAAATGCTGATGATGCTCCATTAGTAACAAGTAGTATTTAGGTCTCTGGGAAATATGTTTTCTTTGACGCAGAATGAAGATAGTCCATTGGGACAGTCTTGTTTGGTCAGATTTTCTTCCTATACCATGGACAGGAGAACAAAGAATGAGAAAAATGGGATAATAGATAAGAGTGGATAAGATGCCTGAGCATTCTCTTGGCCTCCACACTGCTTATCTTTTGGAAAATGGATACTGAACTCCACCCCAGATTTGGTTCTATGCCAGGGACCTTCTACTGGATGCTGCCACTCCAACGGCAAGAAAGAAGGGGAGAGAAAGACAGAGGACGTGGCAAAGAAAAAAGGATGCCCAAGGAATCATTCTCAAAAGCAGGTCAGAGGACCAGTGCAACAGAGTACATAAGAAAAATACTGGGAGTTCATGAAAAAACAGATTCCTAGGTTCAACGCTAGAGATTCTGATGTAGCTGCTCTAGGGCGGGGCCTGACAATCCATTTGTGAAGTGTTCACCATCTGACTCTGAAGCCAGGTCTGTGAACTACAGCGGAAAGGCCAAAGTTCTTGCTCAAACGAATCGGGACTTCATTTTGAACTCTGGCCTTTTAAAAAAGTTAGATATTTTCCTCTTCGTTCTCTCCTCTCCTCTCTCTCCCCTTTGAAGGAGCGAAATCCTTTTGTGCTCATTGCCTCAGGGGAAGAATAAGCTGGGGCGAAAAGGAAATAACCTTCCAGTAGCTCCTCAAAGCCTAAAATCTTTAGGGCAATAAGATCCTTAGGGCAATGGATACCTAGGAAAAATATTTAAGAGCAAGAGGGTGGGGATGCCGTGGAGGGTGGGGCTTATCTCTAGACATTCCTAGAAAAAGATTGTCTGGCAGAGGGAAGACTTTAGAGAGGAAGAGGGAAACCCAGAGCACACAGGCACCCTCCTGTCCTCCAGAGGAGCTCCGTGCCCCTCCCCTGGGGAGAGAGCAAACCCCGGCACAGGCTGTAGGATTCAGTGGCACACAGGAGCCGGTCTCACTCCCCAAGATGGAACCCCAGGTGAGCAATAAGGACCTAGCTAGGAAGTGGTTACACTGGGAATCAAGGCAAACTGAACTGTAAAGGGCTTCATAGAAATTTAACATGACCCAGAGCTGCAGGGTGATGCGTGTGCTGCAGCCTAACAGGGAAGGACTAGAAAACACGTGCATCCAAGGGGCCAGATGGTCAGAAAAGAGAAATGCCTCGGCAGCAAGCTGCAGCCGGAGGACTCCCCCCACCCCCCTGCACTATGTCAACCCCAGGAACAGCTCTGGGAAAAGGGGCGGGGGGTGAGACTGGTACTGACTGAATTTATGTTTCTGCCACCTCTTAAAAAAAAAAGACTCTTGAAATAGAAATGTTGTAGTTAATGAAACATAAACTTACATTTCTTGCATACCTGAGTCGTGGACATAAGATACCTGCCTGTTGCATCAGACGCTAATAAAATGAGTAATGGTGGCATCCCGTGATATTTTATGATAAACCACAAATCGCCTGGAGTAGTGGGGGGCCTGACATGCTTGCACTTCAGTTTCTCACAATTGCAGTCAACAGCCAGGATGACTGCGTTCCAACCTGAAGGTCACGTGCACGGTCGTGAACATCTCAAATTTAAGGCATTCTGAAATAGGGCAAAGAAGTAGAGCTGCCAGATTTGGCAAAACTTTTTTGCCCCATGCAATGTTTACAACATTGAGGACAAACTTAGACAGAAACTTGTTGTTTTCCTGAAATACAGGTTTAATTGGAGGTCCTGGACTTTATCTGGCAAAGCTAGAGACAAGGGAGCTCACTTGGAGGTGAGTGGGGCCCATCTAGAGCTCCCCCGGTTCGCCCTGACCTGGTTAACAGAGTCCCTCCTCTTCCCCAGAAATCCTGCCAAGGCCCTAGCTGAGAAGCAGCTATACGTACCCAGGTGAGAAGCAGCAGGAACGTCCGTGGGCTCAGCAGCTTCTGGAAACTTCTCAGGCTCCACCCCCACAGTTTGTCCATTTGCTGTGAGAAGTTTAAGAATGGCTCCTGGCCTAATGGAAGGGGTACAGGTTGTGAAAGCAGTCAGCTCTGTGTTCAAAGCCATTCCTGTCGTCAACCAAAGGTGATGACCCTGTGTGAATAGCCTGACCTTTCTCTTTTAGACTGCTCCCTAAAAGAACTGTTGTGAGGATTGAAAGCAATGCACGGAAGGCGGTCAGCAGGGCCCATAACTTACAATGAAGAATGGTATCGTTTCATGGGCTCGGTTACACTGTAAGATTGTAGGGGACTTTAAAACATTTTCCTCGGTCTCTTCCTGGCCTCTGAAGATCTTACTTATTATCTAGGAACACAATTTATCCCTCTGCAAGGTGAGGTCTCTGTATCTCTATCTAGAGTACTTGGTCATTATACTTTTTTTAGGTACCGGGGCCAGGGATTGAACTCAGGACCTCATATGTGGTACACCAGCACTCAACCACTGGAACTACACCGGCTTCCCTAGAGTACACAGTTAAAGTGCCTCTTTTATCTTGGTCTTTCATACTAAGTAATTTATTTACATTTAGAGAAAGGAATAGTACCCTCTGCTGAGGAATCAGTAAATTTTACAATTCCTAGTAGAGTTTTCTCATCACAATCCCATGGAGCTGGGGAGTAGTGTCAATACTGGTTTACTGGAAGATTTCATTGTCTGCCTGACAGATTGTTTGAAATGGAGACCATAAACTTAAAGGCATTTATGCAATACATATTTCCAAAAAGGAATTTATCTGCATATGTTCTTATGCAAAATACTTTCAAGAGTACAACCCCATTTCTACTTGTCCCTAAATTTTAGGACATAAGTCATCATTTTTCTATCTGAAGAACCCTTGAACTGGAATATAGTAAATGTTTGTTGAATGCTATTCTGAGGGTCTGCTTTGAAAGCACATATCCTTCCTTTAGTCCACAGTTCCTATATTGGAATAATCTCTCAGGGAAAGCACTATCTTGAGCTGATTTGAAAAAGTAATTTTTCTGTTTGCCTTGGACACTGAAATTAGTATATGGTTTGAGGTAAAATAACGTGTGCTTAAAAGGAGAGGGGCCATTAAAAGTGTTTTAACTGCTAAAGATCATTTTAACAATTTTCATTTCAAGAATTTTTCAAACATGTGGAAAACATTGCATAACAAAGTTATTGAGGGAAACAATGAATTGTAGAACCTTCCATGAGTATGCATTCATCCAATCGGTAGACATTTACCCACTTGGTGCCTGGTGCTATGGGCATAGAATGTTAGGGAAACACGTAGTGGCAATAATGTATTATTTATTAGTTCTTCATTATTTATGATGCTAGAAAGCGATACTCTGCACTTCAGTAACACCATTCACACAAGGTACCACTCACCTCTTCATTTATTTTACAGCTTTTGAATTTGGTCAACAAGGAGGCAATCTGGACCCAGAAAACTCATTTATGCAGAGCAAATACACCAAAGGTGAGTTCAGATCAGCCATGAAATACCTGGCAAAGCTTCTGAGTGTTTTCAGGAATGGCTCGTCATGACTATTTGTCTGAATTTTAAATGTCTTCCCCCTACTCCTGTCAGCCTTACTCTCGTCCCTCTCCCCTCACTCCTTCAACATTGCCGCTTTCTTTCTCTAGCCTGCTGGCATATATAGGAAGGCTGCAGCGAAAGCAGCTGGAGAAATCTAGACAAATGCTCTCACCTGTCCTGTTTAGAGCTGCTGTCCAACCAGCCCCTGTACTTCTCCTCAGCTTGAAATTAGGACAGAATTGCTCGAAGAACTTGTTTTTCCTCTATCCCAGTTTTTA
Source organism: Cabassous unicinctus (assembly GCA_029593785.1). Classification (NCBI taxonomy): domain Eukaryota; kingdom Metazoa; phylum Chordata; class Mammalia; order Cingulata; family Chlamyphoridae; genus Cabassous; species Cabassous unicinctus. The sequence continues at coordinate 7,040 of JAQZBX010048957.1, read as the reverse complement.
AGACTTTTCAAGGACCTGATGGAAAGTTAGTGATGGAGCAAACAGAGGGAAAAAACCAGCTCACTTTATGTTTGTAAACCAAAACCAGACCTTCACAGGAGGAAGACGCCGGTAGCAGAGGAAGCAGAGCTGCCCAAGTGGCCCACGGGATAAGTTAAGGGACAGGCATTTCCACGGCTTTCTCCTTCCCACATGCCGCCTCTTAGGACTCCTTTGTAGATCCGTCTTCTCCCTGCCCAGGAGCAGGTAACTGCCATTCTGCCAGGGTTTACTTAGTATGAAGGAGACAAGGTGTTATACTCTGCTTAGCAACGATGAAGCCCAAACCAATCATTGGTCCTAGCACTTGAGCTGCAAGGAAAAGGCCTAAAAGCAGGTGCTTCTTGTAGGAAGTGTATCAGTTACTGCTGACTCACTGGGGGTCAAGGTTTTCTGACCAAGCAAGGGAAAAAGAGGTTTAACTAGTATTCATTTAAAGCCGTTAAGGGGTGGCTTGGGCTAATTGCGACTGGTGGACGTTATTGGTGGCTTGGCTGTGGTTTCTGCTTTGATGCTTTAATTCTGGGCATCATATACGTGGCAGAACCTAGCGCCCGAGTGTCCAGGTGGCTTCCTCTAGCTGTGGGTGGTGTGGTTAAGTAGGTTTAACTAAGTGTAGGCAGTTGCCTTTTGCCTGGCAATCCTGGCTATATGATAAGGAATGAAGAAAGGTCTAACTCACTCATATTTGCTTTGGAGACAATAAGAAGAGATTTTGTCTTTTGAAGAACCATATTTTTGATCTCTCATGATATTGTACAGTCCTTATAATGGACTCAAACTTGGTGAGCTATTTTGAGGCCATAAGCCATAAGTTGTAGGTGACTTAAAACCCTCTTGTTAACTAACCATCATGTTTGGTTAATTGCTCTGTTAAAACCAACTCTGCTACCTATGGTAAATAGGGTGTACCAAATCCAGATTTTCATTTCAGGTAATAGACTAAGTTTCCTTTGAAAAAAGAGGCTAATGAAAAAAAAAATTTTTTTTAAGAAGGTTTAATTTCATTTTTTTTCCACTTTAGCTGTGATCAAGGTAAAATGTGCCAAATGGCTGCTGGTTCATTAGCTCTTATTTAAACTGTGGTTGTTACAGATGAATGAGGAACAGGGATTCCTAAGCCTGCTCTTTACTGAAACTTTGGTTACTTCATCCTCTTGCCTTCATGCATAAATGACCATATGAATAAATATGTTTATACTTGGCCTAGAGGAGAGGAGGGGTATGTGAGCATTTTCAACATTGGTTTTCATTTATTGTATTTCACAACTTTCTAGGCCTTCCTTTTGTAGGAGTTAAAAAGAACTCTAGGGGAGCGGATGTGGCTCAACTGGCTGAGCACCTGCTTCCCATATGGGAGGTCCCGGGTTCAGTTCCTGGTGCCTCCTAAAAACGAAAAAGACAAACAACAATCAAACAAATGAAAAAAACCAATTCAGGGGAGCCAATGTGGCTCAGTGGTTGAGCGCCCACTTCCCACTTACGAGGTCCAGGGTTTGTTCCCTGGCCCTGGTACCTAAAAACAAAACAAAACAAAACCCTCCAGGTGCATTGATGACCAACTTCAGGGAGTCTTTAGACTAAAGGATCCACTATTGTTACCAAATTTAACTTCCCCAGAAGTGACTTTTGGAGAAAGCACTGTACCTGAGTAGGGTTATTGGGGAGGTTGCACTGCTAGCAGAGGGCTGCTATTTGCTTTGATGACTTGTCAGGTAGAAAGCTGCTCTCATTCCTGCCCTATGTTAAGGACAGTGAAGTCTATAGATTTTACGCCAAGTTGCCCGACATCTTACCTAGCATTATGGACATGGGAAGCTTATCCAGTCCCAAGAATATTTCCTCTAATATTGCCTGCTTGCTTTTCCTACCTTAAAATGATTATGTGAGAACTTCAGAAAGAGGAAAACCGTAGCAATGCTGGAGAAGTAGATTATCTCTACTTCATAATTTCTCTCTGTTGATAGCTTCTTGGAGTATGAATTTGGTTATTCTACATCCACGTTTCTGTTTGTTTGTTTCTCATGAGCTAATTCTAAAAGAAAATATGTACACACAAAGAAGGATATTTGAGAATTAGCAAAGTGTTCAAGTATCTATACTCAAGTATATTTCATTAGCTCACTAGTGTTTAGTTACAAAATCATACCATTTCAGATATGCTTAATAAGCTCTGGTGACTTGGTTCACTTTTAAAATAGCATTTCTCAGATATAGTGTGCACCTAAATCACCTGGAGATCTTGTTAAAATGCAGATTTGATTGAGTAGTCCTATGATAGGCCAAAGACGCTTTATTCTAGCAAGGTCCCAGGGGATGCCAATGCTGCTGGCCAGTGAGGTGCAAGGGGCTAAAAGACAGTGTTTATTTAAAGTGGATAGTACGTGCTTTTCTTGGGGGTAGGGGTGAAGAGGGGAGAGTGATGTGTATATTGGGGTTGTTTACATGTTATGATCTGAAGAATCTGAGTATTCTTTACAAATGATTTTTAAAAATCAAAAGCTTGGTATTGAGTGTCAGCACATTGAGTGTTTTTTTTTTTTTTGAGGTAGCAGAGATTGAACCCAGGTCCTTGTCGTATGTGGGAAGCCTGGCGCTCAACCACTGAGCTACACTGGCTCTCCTGAATTGTTTTTTGTTTGTTTACTTGGATTTTTTTTGTTTTTTTGTTTTGTTTTAGGAGGTATCGGGGATTGAACCTGGGACCTCATATGTGGGAAACAGGTGCTCAACAACTTGATCTACATCCGCTCCCAACATTGAGTTTTGTAAACATTATAGTTTTACACAGCGACCTTAATGATGAGTCCAGTTTCCTAGTGTAACTGATATATTATCTTTTTAAAAAACTACAATTAAACTAAACTAAGCCCAAGGATTTGTTGTATGGGATAGGTCAATAGCATGTTTAAAAAATCCCTATAAGCTGGAATTATTTAGATGAATTAGTGTTATGTGCTTGGTGGATATATAATAAACCTTAAGAGAATTCAGTAAAATGGTAGAATATAATGTTTTATTCTTTTGTACACTGACATACACTAAATGCTTATATAGTGGGCTCTCAATAAATATTTGTTTTTTAATGATGATTCATTGACTGTTTTAAATGTTAGGATGGAACTGGCCTTCCTGCATTTGGTTATTATTTCATACAATAACACTGAATTTCCACTCAAGATTAATGACTTTTTTTGAGGGGGGGGCGGAGGTAGCAGGATTAAACCCAGAACCTTGTATGTGGGAGGCAGGTTCTCAACCATTGAGCTATATCCGCTCCCAAGATTGACTTTAAAATATGCCCTAAGTATAATGGAATGTATAAAAACACATATATTGAATCGCCTAGGATACACTGCCATATGTAGTCAGGATAAGGAAAGCTCTTCTATGGCATATTAGAATCAAGTGATATATGTAGTTAATCAAAATTTGATTATAATAGTTAATTCATTTTGTCTTAACTATTACTTTACTCCCAAAAGATAGAAAACACAGCAAGTTAGTGAAAATGCATATTTTATATCTTTTATATCTTTAAATATTTTCCCACTGCCATGACCCTTCTTCCTCTAAAATACAAACAATCAAAAAAACCACACCTTTCTAGAATCCCAATCCCCCTTTGGTCTGTTCCATCTTTACTGAATTTCTAGTTGAGATTGAAGTGTAAAACAGAATGAAGAGTTAATGTTTAATTGGTCCAGAATTTCTGTTTGGGGTGATGGATGGTGGTGATGGTAGCACGACATTGTGAATGTAATTGACACCACTGAATTACGTATCTTAATATGGTTAAAAGGAGAACTTTCAGGTTGTATATATGTTACCAGAATAAAAATTTAAAAAGAAATAGACATTTAAAAAACCCCACTCGCTTCAAGTTGTTTTTCTATCTAATGAAATGCTCAGCAGCAGTTATCATGAGAAAATGTGGGTGGAAGGGAAATCTAACTAAAGATCCTCCCAAAACAGAGTTTGTTTCCATAGCCCTGACAGCAGGCGTCTCATTTTGTGTTGGTTAGGTAAAATAGAGAAACAAAACCTTCCTGCTCCTTGAAATTGTTGTCCTTCAATATTCCTCTGGCCATTTGGATAATATATGATGGTATTTTTGAATACAGGTTGGGCTTAGACTAAATAGTATTCCATTTAGAATTAGTGAATATTCCTTATCCATCGGAGAAGGGCCATTGAGCAATCTCTCTACCTGCTAACTTGTAACTGGCAGGGGGTAACCCTAAATATGGGGAAAAATAAAGAAGTTTTTTTTTGGAGAGAGGAACTCTTGTAGTTAATAGGCTTTCCATAAATAGAAATGCCATCTGTTTTGGCAAAAACAAAAACAAACAAACAAACTAAAAACAGAACTAGGTCCAGGTTTAAGAAAAGTGAAGTTGCTCTAATCTTGATTTTCACCTTGGTTACTGAGAAGGAATTCCTGCCCTTCACCTTTTTATGTTCTGCTGCTTGGTCTAAATACAAATAGCTGTTAGTTTTTTCCTTACTCTACACAATAGTCTTTAGTTTCTATGCTATATGTTGAATTCCACTGACTCTGTTAATATGGCTTCTTCCTGAGATTTAGAAGCCTGATGTACAACATCCCTTACACCCAAATAGCCCTGCAGGAGCACTCTTCACTCCCATCCTACAAAATACCCCCAAGTTGGAAGGATTCCCTGCATCCTCAGGTGAGCCCAGGCCAGCCATTTGAGTCTGCACTAGTCAACGGCTATCACATTGCACAGTTAGGCAAATGTCTATTCTCTTTATGTGATAAGGCAGGGCCAAGATCTAAACATTTCATTCAGTGTGGAGGTCAACAGAGAGATGATTCTAAAGAATGGAGTTTTCAGCTCAACTGGAAATCACATATTATATATATATAAAGTTATAAGTGGTAGGCAGCATTTTAGTTTCCTAGGCTGCTCAGAACAAATACCAGGAAATGGGTTGAGTTAAACAAAGGGAATTCATCTGCTCACAGTTAGAGTCTGGGATAATGTCCAAATCACGGTGATACTTTCTTCCTGAAGACCTGTTGCCTGTGAGCCTTGGCTCCTCTGTCACATGGCAAGTCACATGGCGGCATCTACTGGTCTCTCCCTTTTCTTCCAGTTTCATTGATTTCAGCTTCTTGCTTCTGTGGCTTCTTCTCTTATGTCTGAATTCCTTCTGTTAATAGAGAACTCCAGTAAGAGGATTAAGATCCATCCTGATCCAGGTGGATCACACTCTAATTGAAGTAGCCTTATCAAAAGATCCTACTCATAATGCACTCACACCCACAGGAATGGATTAGATTTAAGAACATGCTTTTCTGGGTTACATACAGCTTCAATGGGTTCCTAAATTGGCCACAAAAGTGGCACAGTGATGGCAAAGAGTAAGGGCTTTGGGATAGGGAATAGAGAAATCGTTTCAAATTTCAGCTCTGCCACTCATTAGCTCTGCAATTTTTAAAAATTATTTTTTATCCCCTTAGCAGCTCAGTTTCCTCATCTGCAAAATGAGGATAATAATTCCTCTCAGGATTGCTAGGATTATGCGAGAATCTTTAGATAACACTATCACAGGGATTTGCTCATGAGGGATTGGTTCATGAGCGCTTTATCATGAATGCTAAATAAGTAAATTTGAGAAATATGACTTTGTTACGCAACTTAGAAAAGGAATACACTCAGGTTAGGAGAGGTTAAACTTGTTTAGCTGTATTTATCAATTGCATACTTATTACAATTTAAAAATGGACACAATTGGCATTGATTATAATTGGATATTGATTGGGTAAATAAGCTATAGTATATAGAATGCAGCTGCTATCTAGTCTACAAGCTGAGGATATAGCTGTGGGCAGAAAATCCTTTTCTTCTTGGAGGATAAAATCTAGGCAGCAGCATGTGGAATGAGTTTCTATTAAAATGTACTCGATGAAACAACCCAAAACATAAAATCACTTCTCAGAGTCATCTCAAAGTTGTCTAGGCCTAAAGATTAATGGTAACAGAAGTTACTAATGGAAGGAAAAGGATGACAACAACAACAAAAATTCAAAAAACAGTTCATTGTACAAAATTTATAGATGTAGCTTACGATTCTGTAACATGAATAGTAATATCTCATAAGGTTTTTAGGGGATTAAATTCTTATATGATATAAAGTGCTTAAGAATAAGTACGAGGTAATAAGTATTCCCTTCCTCAAAAACTTAATTCCTAAAATGGCTGGAGGGGGTTTCACCAACCTCTGTGATTGTTCCCTGGCATTTCATATTTTTTCCCCGAGTTATATAGTATCTCTTAGGGAAGTGTTCAATAATTATTTTTTTCCCCATGTTATATAGTATCTCTTAGGGAAGTGTCCGATAATTATTTGTATTTTTTAATGCAGGCAGATTCGTAATTTTCCTTAAAGTCTTACAATCAGAATAATTTATTAAAACCCTTTCTACTCCTAGTAATTCCTGACACGTATGAGATGTGTTCCAAAAAGGTGTGAGTTGGTGATTTGAAACTCTAGACTACGTTTCAGCACAGAAACAATGTTATTTTAGAATGCCAAACCATGCACAAGAAGTTACTTCACCCTTTAGTGAGGCTGATAGTATTTCAGGGTAAAACTGGGCAGTGGGAAGTTTTGAATGCAGTTTTCTCTGCCCTTATTCCTTTTCTGCTCTCAAGATACCTGGGAAAACTTTCAATAATTCAATCACATAAATGTGGGGCTAATGCATTATTGTTCTCTCAAATATTGTTTTAGTCCAAAGGAATAAAATAAATATGAAATAGGATAAGCAATGGAGAACAAGGCCAAGCCCCTCAAATCCCACCAACCTTCTGAAGTTTTAAGTTTGGCCCAGTTCCTTTGCACATCTCTTCCTTTAAAGCTTGGATGTGAAAGCTGTCAAAAGACAGCATCCAAGAAAGGGGGAAGGGATGAATTTTGAGCTCCAGCTGGTCCACTGTCATGTATTGGAAATTTTAAGTCAGGTAGTGTGG
>JAQZBX010048956.1:0-20050 GCA_029593785.1 Cabassous unicinctus | reverse complement strand
AGATTAAGGATACTAAGAAGACAATAGGAGAACATAGTGAAGAAATTATAAACATACATAAAAAGATAATGGATATGATGGTGATCAATGGCATAATCCAGGAAACCAAAAAGATGCTGGATTCACATAACATCAGATTTGAACAGGCAGAAGAAAGAATTAGTGATGTGGAAGACAATACATCTGAAATCAAACAGAGAGTAGAACAGTAGAACAAAAAGAAAGAAAACATCCAGCAGGGACTCGGATTTAACCGACCACACAAAATGCACAAACATACGCATTATGGGCATCCCAGAAGGAGAAGAGAAAGGAAAGGGAACAGAAGGAATGTTGAAGGAAATAATGGCTGAAAACTTCCCAACCCTATTGAGAGAGATGGATGTGTAGATCCAGGAAGCAGAGCATACCCCAAACAGTATAAATCTCAAGACTGCAACTCCAAGACATATACTTGTCAAAATATCCAATGCTCAAGGCAAAGAGAAAATACTCAAGGCAGCAAGAGAGAAGAGAACCATCACATACAAAGGAAGCACAATAAGATTAAGTGCTGATTTCTCATCTGAAACCATGGAGGAAAGAAGACAGCGGTATGACATAGCCAAAGTACTAAAAGAAAAAATCTTCCAGCCATAAATTCTCTATCCAGCAAAACTGGCATTCAAAAATGATGGAGCGTTCAAAATAGTCAAGAAAAACAGAAATTAAGAGAGTATGCCAATAAGAAACTTGCACTTCAAGAAATTCTAAAGGATGTCCTACAAGTTGAAAGGAAAAAACAGGGGAGAGAGAGTTGGAGGAGAGTTTAAAAACAATTAAAAAGACAAAAACAGAAACAAAACAACATATGACATATATTAACCCAAAGAATATATGGCTGAAGCAAGAAATTCATTGTGAGCAATAACACTGAATGTTAATGGATTAAATTCCCCACTCAAGAGACACAGATTGGCAGAATGGATAAGGAAATATCATTCATCTATATGCTGTCTACAAAAAAACCCACCTTCAATCTAGGGATTCAAGGAGGCTGAAAGTGAATAGCTGGAAAACAATTTTACAAGCTAACATTCGCCAAAAAAGGGCAGGAGTAGCTATTTTAATATCAGACAAAATAAACTTTAAATGCAAAACTATTGTAAGAGTCAAAGATGGACACTATATATTAGTAAAATGGGTAATCACTCAAGAAGAGAGAACAACCATAAACATTTATGCACCTAATCAGGGTGTGTCAAAACACATGAGGCAATCTCTGGAAAAACTAAGTGGAGAAATAAATGTTTATACACATATAGTGGGGGATATTAATACACTATTTTCATCATTAGACAGAACATCTAGACAGAGAATCAATAAACAAGACTCTGAACAATACATTAGAGGACCTGGACTTAATACACATATACAGAACACTACACCCAAATACAGCAGGATTTACATTCTTCTCTATTGCACATGGATCATACTCCAAGACAGACCACATGCTAGGCTATGGAACAACTCTCTATGAATTCAGAAAGATTGAGATTATACAAAGCAATTTCTCTGACCACAATGGAATGAAATTGGAAATCACTAAGGGCCAGAGAAACAGATTAGGCACAAAGATATGGAAGTTAAACAACACACTCTTAGACAAACAGGGTCAAGGATGAAATCTCAAAAGAAATCAGTAACTACCTTGAAACTAATGAAAATGATAACACAACATATCAAAACCTATGGGATGCAGCGAAAGCTATCCTGAGAGGGAAGTTCATAGCCATAAATACATATATTAAAAAAGAAGAAAGAGCTAAAATTGAAGACCTAACTGCACACTTGGAGGAATTGGAAAAACAACAACAAACTAAACCTAAAGGAAGTAGAAAGAAGGAATTAACAAGGATTAGAGCAGAACTCAATGAAATAGAGAATAAGAAAGCAGTAGAAAAAGTAAACAAACCAAAAGCTGGTTCTTTGAGAAGATCAATGAAACTGACAAACCCTTAGCCAGACTAACAATCAAAAAGAGAGAGAACAGATGAAAATACAAAAAATAAGGAATGAGCAAGGGGATATCACTACTGAGCCACAGAAACAAAGGATATCATAAGAGGATACTTTGAAAAATTATATGCCAACAAGAATGACAATTTAGAGGAAATGGATATGTTTCTAGAAACTCTCAAAAAGCCTACATTGATGAAAGAAGAAATTGATGAACTTAACAGTCCAATTACAGGTAAAGAGATAGACTCAGTAATCAAAAACCTCCCAACTAAGAAGAGCCCAGGGCCAAATGGCTTCACAGCTGAATTCTACTGAACATTCTGGAAAGAGATAACACCAATTCTGCTTAAGCTCCTCCAAAAAATAGAAGCAGAAGGAATATTGCCTAACTCATTCTACGATGCCAACATTACCCTAATACCAAAACCAAACAACAATGTTACCAGAAAGGAAAATTACAGACCAATTTCTCTAATGAACCTAGATGCTACAATCCTCAACAAATACCTGCTGATCACATTCAACAACATATCAAAAGGATTATACACCATGACCAAGTGGGTTTCATCCCGGGTATGCAAGGATGGTTCAATATAAGAAAATCAATCAATGTAATACACCACATAAACAGATTGAAAGAAAAAAACCACATGATCATCTCTATAGATGTAGAAAAAGCATTCGACAAAATACAGCACTCTTTCCTGATATAAACACTACAAAAGATCAGAATAGAAGGAAACTTTCTGAATATGATAAAGGGTATATATGAAAAACCCAAAGCTAACATCATCTTCAATGGTGAAATCCTAAAAGCCTTCCCTCTGAGATCGGGAACAAGACAAGGATGCCCACTATCACCACTCCTATTTAATATTGTCTTAGAAGTACTTGCTTGAGCACCGAGGCAAGAAAAAGATATAAAAGGCATCCAAATTGGAAAGGAAGAAGTAAAAATTTCATTATTTGCAGACAACATGATCCTATATATAGAAAGCCCTGAGAAATCTACAACAAAGCTGCTAAAACATATAATGGAATTCAGTAAAGTCGCAGGCTATAAGATCAATGTTCAAAAATCAGTAGCATTTCTGTACACAAACAAAAAGCAATCTGAGGAGGAAATCAAGAAAAAAATACCATTTACAATAGTAACTAAAAGAATCAAATACCTAGGAATAAATTTAACTAAAGATGTAAAGGACTTATATACAGAAAACTACACAACACTGTTAAAGGAAATCAAAGAAGACTTAAATAAATGTAAGAATATTCTGTGTTCGTGGATAGGAAGACTAAACATAATCAAGATGTCTATCTTACCCAAACTAATATACAGATTTAATGCAACCTCAATAAAAATAAACACTGTATTTTTTAAGGAACTGGAAAACCTAACTACAAAATATATTTGAAAAGGTAAGAGGACCCGAATTGCCAAAGACATATTGAAAAAGAAAAATGAAGTTGGAGATATCAGATTACCTGACTTTAAAACATACTCTAAAGCTACAGTGATCAAAACTGCATGGTATTAGCACAAGGATAGACATCCTGACCAATGGAACTGAATTGAGAGTTGTGATATAGATCTTCGCATATACAGTCATCTGATATTTGACAAGGCCACCAAGCCCACTCAGTTCAGAAAGAATGGCCTCTTTAACAAGTGTTGCTTGGAGAACAGGATATCCATATCCAAAAGAATGAGAGAGGAATACCATCTCACACCTTATACAAAAATCAACTCAAAATGGATCAAAGATCTAAATATAAGACCCCAAACCATAAAGACCTTGGAAGATAATGTAGGGAAGCATCTACAGGACCTTGTAATAGGAAATGTTTTCATGAACTTCACACCCAAAGCACGAGCAGCAAGAGAAAAAATAGATTAATGGGATCTCCTCAAAATTAAAACTTCTGCACCTCAAAGAATGTTATCAAGAAAAGAAAAAGGCAGCCTACCCAATGGGAGAAAATATTTGGCAACCATATATATGATAGGAGCCTAATATACTGCATATATAAAGAAATCCTACACCTCGAAAATAAAGAGACAAATACCCCATTTAAAAAGTGGGCAAGTGACCTGAAAAGACACTTCTCCAAGGAACAAATACAAATGGCTAAAAAGCACATGAAAAAATGCTTGACATCACTAGCTATTAGGGAAATGAAATCAAAACTACAATGAGATACAATCTTACCCCCATCAGAATGGCAGCTATTAAAAACACAGCAGACATTAAGTGTTGGAGAGGATGTGGAGGAATAGGAACACTCATCCACTGTTGGTGGGATTGTGGAATGGTCCAGCCACTGTGGAGGACAGTTTGTCATTTCCTTAGAAAACTAAAATTAGATCTTCCATATGGTCCAGCGATTCCACTGCTGGGTAGATACCCAGAAGAATTGAAAGCAAGGACTCGAACAGATATATATACACCAATGTTCATAGCGGCATTGTTCACATTTGCCAAAATTTGGTATCAGCCCTGGTGCCCATCAGCAGATGAATGGATAAACAAAATATGGTACATACATGCAATGGAATATTACTCAGCTGTAAGAAGGAATAAAGTGCTAACACATGGAATAACATGGATGAATCTTGAAGACCTTATGTTGATTGAAGCAAGCCAGGTATTGAAGGATGAACAGTATATGACCTCACTGATTTGAACTGAGGAATGTGAGCAGTCTCTGAGAACCATTGTCTGAAAGATAGATTAACAAGAGAGAGAAAGAGAAGAGAAGGTTGTGAGCCACCACCTATATGGACATAATCTATGGTAAAGTGATAAGTATAGTTGCATATTGAAGGATAGGACAGGTTGGTAGAGATATTACTGGGTTTGGTGGTGCAGAGTTGACAGGTAGGCAGGTTATGAAAGGTGGGTTAGAATACCTAGGATACTGTGGTGAGAGATGGGAGGGGGACTAGTGAACATGTGATTTATGGATATGATGTTGAAAGTGCAGGAGTGGGAATGCTCTTATGGCAATATGACAAGGTAGTGTCACTGGTTTAGGGTGTAGGTTGGGGGGCATTCAGGAAGGGATGCATCTGGAGTAGGCTTCTGGGGAGTGTGTGTGTTCATTCTGTCATAATGTGTTGTGTCAGGGAGTGGAGAACCACATGGTGAGTGGGAAGGAGATGGACCCCCATCTTTGGGAGTACCGATTCACCCAGAAACAGACAGGTGGGTGTCTCTTAGGTGCAAGGGTGGATCATAATAGGAGAAGATAATCAGCGTGTCAAGACCTCTTGTTGCATGTAACTATGAATCTTGTCATCCAATGAGTCAAGATAGAGAAGTGTCCTGTTCCCCAGGGGGATGGGGAGGAAGGAACAGAAAAGATCAAACAGGAGATATTTAGTGGTCAGGGGAAATGTTTTCCATTACCTTACAGTAATGGACACAGGACATGGTAAATATCATCAAAAATTATTAAACTGTACCATCTAAATTGTAAACTATACTATAAACATTGACAATGTTTAGTAGCTATGTTTCACTATCTGTATAACAGTTATAACAATGCTATCATCCACATAAAAAAAGGTTTTAATATGGGGTGAGGAAAGGTGAAGGAGGTTGGGTATATGAGAATCTCTAGTATCCTGCATGTGACTTTGCTGTTACCTAAATTTCTTTGAAAATTAAATGAAAACTTGGGAGATTCTGAGGAATGAGCAGGGGAAGATGCCATGGTACAGACTAGACACCTGAGAATGCGGTGATAAAATGAAACAATAATAATAATAAATTTTTTATTTTTTTTTATTTTTTAATTTTTTTGCTTTTTCCCATTTTTTGAATGTCCCAATCCTTTAATTTTATTTTATTATTAGTTTTTTTTTCTGAGTTTCCATGTATTTTATCTCTTACATTTAAGCTTATCATTATTATTTCATTTTCCTGTCAATTTTATTTGGCTATAATAGGGCATCATGAAATGAAAGTTTACAACACAGAATGGCTACAACGGGGGCAGCTGAGGATCATTGGTGGGGGGTGTCTGGGATGGGGGCTTCATGAGAGGAAGTTTACCTGAATATACATGAAAGACATATAAATTTGTTCAAATGATCAAGGGGTGGGGCATGGTCACTGTGCATAGACAATCACTCAATAGATGGGGGAATACTGAATTCCCAGCCTGGAGAGCTCTGCCACATTCTCCAAGGGAGCAGCAATAGTCCCCTGAGTGCAAAGGCAGTATATGGCAAAGGAGGATGATCCACTGCTGGGTTCTTGTTATTGATGACTAGCCTTATGAGATTTTGCTCTTGTAATTGAACCTTAGCCTACTGTCATGGGGTGCCTAAGGGTTGCCATCTGAGAACCTCCTTGTTGCTCAAATGTGGCCTCCCTCTAAGCCAGACTCAGCATAGTAATGCATTACATTCCCCCCAGCATTGGACATGACTCCTGGGGATGAGCCTCCCTGGCAACAGAGGATTAATAACAAATGCCAACTGGCAATATGACTGGAAAAAGATCTTGAATAAAAGTGGGAAAAGGTGTGAACAAATGAGTTCATGTGGCTAAGAGACTTCAAAGAGAGTTGGGAGGTCATCCCAGATGTAACGCTTACGCACACCTCAGTAGGATCTTATAGAACACCAAAGTGGATATCACCACACACAGGGAGGCTCCTGAGGGCTCTGGAGACACCCAGGTCCTATATAACAGGGGATAGCTGCAGAGATTGGTGCCTTATCACTGGGATATACTTTGGAATCTGTGCTCCTGAGAGTGACAGAATTGGCCTCAAATAAGTCCTCCCTGCACATGGTCCATCAGTCCCTTCTATTCACACCTATATGTAATGCTGGAGTTTGTAGGTGTATTTCCAGAGACTGGAGCCTCTGGCCTGCCCATGTGCCAGCTGTGCTTGGAATCTTGGTGGAGCTGTAACTCCTACTCTACAGCTCAATGGACTCACCCAAGTTACCTTGTGAGGAGTTGATGATGGACTATGGGCATCCCAGGGAAAGGAGAGAGCCTGCAGCTGCAGGCAGGATAATCCCATCCACCATATCCATGGGATATAAGCCCCCTCTCACTTGGAGGAGGAATGGACATCACCATCCCAAACTCCTCAGGATTGGGGGAAGTGCTAGGGACTAGACTGGACTTAATGGCATTCTGTTGTAGACATATTGTGATTTAAGCAATGGAAGAAATTACAAAAGTGAGGTGGAGCCAGTGGCCATTGGATGATTTTGGGTCAGGGAAGGGAAAATCAGTTGTAATACAGGGTCTTTGTCTGGACTTGGGATTTATCCTGAGTGACATTACAACGACAGTTATAGGCCATTTCACATCAGCATATAACATACAGTACTGTTTGGGAGAGTGTCATCTACAATGTGAACTATGGTCCATGCTTAGTGGCAAAGCCCCAGGATGTGTATATCCATTGCAGGTGATGTACCACACTAATGAAAGATGTTTATGTGGGATGTTATGGTAGGTGTGGAAGGTGGGGAACATGGGAATCCATGTAATTTTTGTGTAACATTTATGTAATTTAAGCATCTTTTAAAATATTAAAAATAAAATGAGTGAAAAAAAATAGTGAATAATGACACTATGAACTTTGGTGTGCATATATCTGTTCATGTCCTTGCTTGCCATTCTTCTGGGTATATACCCAGCGGTGGAATTGCTGGGTCATATGGAAGATCTGTATTTAATTTTTTGAGGAACAGCCAAAATATCCTCCACAATGACTGGAACATTCTACATTCCCACCAGCAGTGGATGAGGGTTCTCATTCCTCCACATCCTCTCCAACTCTTGTAGTCCTCTGTTTTTTTAATGGTCACCAGTCTAATGGGTGTAAGATGGTATCTTATTGTAGTTTTGATTTGTATTTCCCTAATAGCTAGTGATATTGAGCATCTTTTCATGTGCTTTTTGGCCATTTGTATTTCTTCTTCAGAGAAGTGTCTATTCAAATCTCTTACCCATTTTTTTAAATGGGTTGTTTTCTTATTTTCAAGATATAGGACTTCATATATGCTGAATATTAGGCTCCTATCAGATATATCATTACCAAATATTTTCTCCCATTGGTAGGCTGTCTTTTCACGTTCATGACAAATTACTTTGAGGTGCAAAAGATTTTAATTTTTGAGGAGGTCCCGTTTATCTATTTTTCCTTTCACTGTTCATGCTTTGGGTGTGAAGTTCATGAAGCCATTTCCTATTACAAGGTCCTGTAGATGCTTCTCTGCATCATCTTCCAAGGTCTTTATGGTCTTGGCTCTTATATTTAGATCTTTGATCCATCTTGGAATTGATTTTTATATAAGGTGTCAGATGGTGTTCCTCTCTCATTCTTTTGGATATGAATATCCAGTTTTTCAACCACCATTTGTTGAAGAGGCCATTCTCTCCCAGTACAGTGGGCTTGGTGGCCTTGTTGAATATCAGATAACTGTATATGTATATGTGAGGATCTATATCAGAGCTCTAAATTCAGTTCCATTTGTCAGTATGTCGATCCTTGTGCCAATACCATGCAGTTTTGACCACTGTAGCTTTGAATTATGCTTTAAAGTCAGGTGATGTGATTCCTCCAATTTCGTTTTTCTTTTTCAATATGTCTTTGGCTATTCGGGGCCTCTTGTCCTTCCAAATAAATTTCATAATTAGCTTTTCCAAATCAGTAAAAAATGCTGTGTTGATTTTTATTGGGATTGCATTAAATCTGTATATTAGTTTGGGTAGGATAGATATCTTAATGTTTAGTTTTCCTATCCATGAACAGGGAATATTTTTCCATTTATTTAAGTCTTCTTTGATTTCCTTTAACAGTGCTGTGTAGTTTTCTGTGTATAAATCATTTACATATTTAGTTAAGTTTTTTCCTAGGTGTTTGATTTTTTTAGTAACTAATATAAATGGTATTTTTTCTTGGTTTCATCCTCAGATTCCTTTTTATTGGTGTACAGAAGTGCTACTGATTTTTGAGCATTGATCTTATAGCCTGCAAGTTCACTTAATTCATTTATAAGTTCTAGAAGCTTTGTTGTAGATTTTCCAGGGCTTTCTATGTATAGTATCATATCAGCTGCAAAACATGAAATTTTTACTTCTTCCTTTCCAATTTGGATGCTTTTATATCATTTTCTTGCCTCAGTACTTAAGCAAGTACTTCTAAGACAATGTTAAATAGGAGCAAGTATAATAGGTGTCCTTGCCTTGTTCCCAATCTTAGAGGGAAAGCTTTTAGGATTTCACCATTGCATATGATATTAGCTGTAGGTTTTTCATATATGCCTTTATCATGTTCAGAAAGTTTCCTACTACTCCTGTCTTTTGCAGTGATTTTATCAGGAAAGGGTGCTGTATTTTGTCAAATGTTTTTCTGCATCTATAGAGATGATGTGATTTTTCTCTTTTGATCTGTTTATGTGGTGTATTACATTGATTGGTTTTCTTATGTTGAATCATCCTTGCATACCCTGGATGAAACTCACTTGGTCATGGTTTATAATTCTTTTGATATGTTGCTGAATACGATTAGCAAGTATTCTGTTGAGGATTTTAGCATCTATGTTCATCAAAGAAATTGGCCAGTAATTTTCCTTTCTTGTGGCATCTTTGTCTTTGGTATTAGGGTAATGTTGGTATCATAGAATGATTTAGGCATTGTTACTTCTACTTCTATTTTTGGAAGAGATTAACCAGGATTGATGTTAGTTCTTTCTGAAATGTTTGGTTAAATTCACCCGTGAAACCTTCTGGTCCTGGGCTTTTCTTAGTTGGGAGATTTTTGATTACTAATTCAATCTCATTACTTGTGATTGGTCTGTTAATTTCATCAATTTCTTCTTTCATCAATGTAGCCTGCTTGTGTGTTTCTAGGAATTTGTCCATTTCCTCTAAATTATCCTTCTTGTTAGCATATAATTTTCCAAAGTATCCTCTTATGATACTTTTTATTTCTGTGGGGTCAGTGATGATATACCCTTCCTCATTTCTTATTTTCTGTATTTATATCTTCTCTCTTTTCTTTCTTTGTTAGTCTAGATAAGGGTTTGTCAATGTCATTGATCTTCTCAAAGAATCAGTTTTTGGTTTTGTTTATTTTTTTTCCCAGTGCATTTTTTATTTTCTACTTCATTTAATTCTGCTCTAAACTTTGTTATTTCCTTTTTCTACTTTCTTTCAGGATGGTTTGTTGTTCTTTTGCTAATTTCTCCAGGTGTGCAGTTAGGTCTTTGATTTTAGGTCTTTTTTCTTTTTTGATATATGCATTTATTGCTATGACTTTCCCTCTCAGTACAGTTTTTGCTGCATCCCATAGGTTTTGATATATCGTGTTTTCATTTTCATTCAGTTCAAGGTAGTTACTGAATTCTTTTGAAATATCCTCCTTGACCCACTGTTTGTCTAAGAGTGTGTTGTTTAACTTCCATATCTTTGTGCCTAATCTGGTTTTCTGGCTTGTACTGATTTCCAGCCTCATTCCATTGTGGTCAAGGAAATTACTTTGTATAATTTCAATCTTTCTGAGGTCTTAGGGTAATTTTTTGTGGCCTAGAATGTGGTATATCTTGAAGAATGATCCATGTGCATTCGAGAAGAATGTATTTGGGTGTAGTGTTCTTTATATGTCTATTAGGTACAGATCCTCTAATGTATTATTCAGAGTCTTTGCTTCTTTGTTTCTTTTTTGATTCTCAGTTGAGATATTCTGTCTAGTGGTGATAATGGTGTATTAAAGTCCCCCACTATAATTGTAGAGGCATCTATTTCTCCACTTAGTTTCTCCAGTGTTTGCCTCATGTATTTTTGAGGCATCCTGGTTAGGTGCATAAATTATTTACGATTGTCCTTTCTTCTTGAAACATTATCTCCCTTACTAATATATAGTGTCCATCTTTGTCTCTTACAATAGTTTTACATTTAAAGTCCATTTTGTCTGATAGTAGTATAGCTACATCTGCCCTTTTTGGTTATTGTTTGCTTGTAAGATAGTTTTTCAGCCATTCACTTTCAGCCTCCTTGAATTCCTGGGTCTGAGATTGGTTTCTTGTAGACAGCATATAGATGGCTCATATTTCCTTATCCATTCTGCCAATCTGTGTCTCTTGACTGGTGGGTGTAATCCATTAACATTCAGTGTTATTACTATCAAGGAATTACTTACATTAGCCTTATTTTTTTGGGTTTATTTGTGTCATCGATTGTTTTTATTTTCTTTTTGTCTTTTAAGTTGTTCATACACTCTCCTCCAACTCTTTCTCTCCTGTTTTTTTTTTCTTTCAACCTGCAGAACTCCCTTTAGTATTTCTTGAAGGGCAGGTTTCTTATTGGCATACTCTCTTAATTTCTTTTTATCTGTGAATATTTTGAACTCTCCATCATTTCTGAATGCCAACTTTGCTGGATAGAGAATTCTTGGCTGGAAATTTTTTCTTTTAATACCTTGACTATGTCATATCACTGTCTTCATGCCTACATTGTTTTAGATGAGAAATCAGCACTTAATCTTATTGAGGTTTCCTTGTGTGTGATGATTCTCTTTTCTCTTGCTGCCTTCAGTATTTTCTCTTTGTCCTGAGCATTGAATAGTTTGACAAGTATATGCCTTGGAGTAGGCCTGTTGGTATTTATAACATTTGGGATGTGCTGTGCTTCCTGGACATTTATGTCCCTCTCCTTCAATAGGGTTAGGAAGTTTTCAGGCATTATTTCTTTCTGTCCCCTTTCCCTTCTCTTCTCCCTCTGGGATGCCTATAATATGCATGTTTGTGCATTTTGTGTTGTTATTCAAATCCCTAAGATCCTCCTGGATTTTTTCTATCTTTTTATCTATCTCTTCTACTATCTGTTTGATTTCAGATGTACTGTCTTCCACATTGCTAATTCTTTCTTCTGCCTGTTCAAATATACTGTTATGTGCTTCCAGTGTCTTTTTGATTTCCTGGATTGTGCCATTCATCACCATCATATCCATTATCTTTTTATGTATGTTTGCATTTTCTTCAGTGTCTTCTTAATATCCTTCATCTCTTTCTTCACTTCATTAAGTTGGTCCATGATATATGTTTGGACAGCTTTGATTAGTTGTTCGATATTCTGCATCTCTTCCTGTTTTTTTTTTTTTGTTTGTTCAGTGCAGTGGGCCATCTCTTCCTCTTTCTTAGTATGGTTTGTAATTTTTTGTTGCCCTCTGGTCATCTTTTTTTCTTGATGGGCTTATTCAGTTGGTGAGCTTCACTCTCTACTCTAGAGTTTTATTTAGCTTCTGGTTTGCATGTGTGTTAAGTTTTTTCTGTGGTACTTTATTCATCTTGTTCTATTTCCTTGCTGTTTTCTATGTTCCCTTTAAGGAAAAAGACTAGGGCCAGAGAAAGCAGAAAAGGCAAGAAAAGAAAGAGTATACTAGTAATAATAATAGTAAAATTTAGAAGAGGGAGTGTATAAGACTTAATAAAATAAATATTTAACTCACTTAAGCAGTGTAGAGTAATAGGAATAAAAAAGTGGAGAACATACAATGAAATGGAAAACTGAATAGAGAAAAATATGTAGAATGATATAGAATGATTTAAAAGACAAAAATGATGTGGAGAGAGAGAGAAAGAGAAAAGAAAGGACAAAAAGAAAAAAGTTAATAATAATAATTAAAAAAAAACAGATTATACAAGATAGAAATAAACACCAGAAAAATTGAGGATGCAATAAACAAAGGTGGAATGTGATAACCACAACAGAAAGCAGTAGATAGAAAGATGAAGGAAAGAAAAGAGATAGCATTGGTAGACAAAATCAGTATATATAGAAAATGGGAAATCAAGGAAGAAGAAGCACAGTAAAGAAAAAACAAGCCAGCAGTACCTAATTTTAAAAAAAGACAGCGAAAGAAAGAGGAAAAAACAAGGAATGAAAACAAACAAACAAACGCACAAGCAAGCTGTCAAACAAAAACTAAGGAATGACAGCATTCCTTCTTAGGGCCCTGTGGAGCATCTCAGGCTGCCAGTGTTCCTCAATCAATTACCCTGCAGCCTTCTCTCTGTAGGTTTTGATATGGGTTTTAGCAAATAAACTAATTTAATTTTTTAAAAGTAAACTTTTTTTTAAAGGAAAAACAAGGGACCCAAGAGAAGCTAATACAAAAATAATGTCTATGTTTTCCCTGACCTAAAATATCAGCTGGATGTTTGATATCCCAGTGGATCACTACTCTATGGGTAGCTGGGAATAGGACTGGAGACCTCATATATTCAAGGCAGAAACTCCTCCACTGAGCTAAACTTTCTCATTGGGTCAGTTCGCTCTTCAGAAAGCTATCCAGTCACTTTCCTTCAGGGAGGTTTGACTCTCCTAGGGCATCAGGATTCAACAGTCTGTGTGAACAGATCACCCCTCCCATCTCCTGGTCACGTTGAGTTCCCTCTTGAAATTCAAATGGGACCCTGGTGACTGAATTCACAGCATAGTAATAATTCTCAATCCTCTTCTAGACCACCCCTTCCTTCCAGGGGACCCTAAATAGGCTCTTGGAAACATATTAAGTGCTTCCTACTGCCTGGCTCCCTTAGAGGAGTTGAGATTTTGATAGTTTCCAGCATGGAACTGGTCAATTGCCTGACTCCACCCTTTCACAGGCCCAGTTTCTCTATCCCAGGGCAGCTAGGAAAATCAGACTTCCTCAGCATATTTGCCTCTCCCCTCTGCCTGGTGCCACCTCAAGACAGCTGGTGAGCTCCCCAAAGCTCAAAGGGGTTCCAGGCAACCAAACCCACAGAAAGGAAACCCCTCTCCACCCTTTGCCAGAACCCTTCCACTCTCAGAGAATGCTCCCTCTTGCTGGATGACCAGCTAGAGTCTTGGCTTACCCTGGCCCTTTGCCCTGAGGGTGGGGCTTAGCCATCCATGGTTTCCTGCCATGGGGCTAAAAACTCATGGTTTTATCTTGAGCAATCTCTCTCCCTGTCCAGCTTCCTCCAGATTGATGCCCCCAAGACTCCTGATCCATGGGCTCCCAGAACAGCTCACTCAGGCAAGATCTTGTCCCCTCTCAGCCATTTTTTGTGAGAGAGAGATTGGTGAGGCACCATCTTGCCTCTTCCCCTGAAAAAAGAAAATTAAAGACCAATTTCTCTAACGAAGGTAGATGAAAAAATTTTCTACAAAACACTTGCTTACCAAACCCAAAAGCTCTTTAAAAGAATTATACACCATTATCAAGTGGGTTTTAAACCACTTCAAGACTGTGGTTAATAGTATAAATATAAGAATATTCTTCTTTTACAAAGTGTAAAGAATATGGTCATACATGGGAAAATACAATGAAAGTAACATATGGATGATAATTAACAGAAATATTATAATATTTCTTCAGCAATGGCAAAGAAGATATATCAACTCTAAGCGTCAACAATAGGAAGTAAAAGGGGGAATGGGATTTTTTCTTTCAGAAAAATGAAAATGTTCAAAAATTAATGGAGTTGACAACACAACTCTGTGATGAAAATGAGAGCAACAGTGTACACTTTAAATGGATTGTACAAGGTATGGGACTGTGTAAGACATTGAATACTGTGGTGGAAGACAAATTGTGGTTAATAGAACAAATATGAGAACATTCATGAACCATAACAAACATATACTACTAAAACAGGGTGTTATTAATAGGGTGTTTGGGAGGAAAAATACAACAAATGTAAGATATGAGCGATAGTTAGTAGGAATATTTTGAAGATACTTTTACATAATTTGTAACAAATGTTTCAAAACAATGCAAGGGTTTGGTGGTAGAGTGATGTATAGGAGACATGTATGATGTTATGCATGTTTGTTTTATAAGTTCACAATTTTACTATACACTTATTGCCTATGTATATTCATGTATGAATGATATATTTCAATAAATTTTTAAATGAAAAAACAAAACAAAAGAACTATATACCATGATCAATCAAGTGGGCTTTAGCCCTGATATGCAAGGGTGATTCGACTCAAGAAACTCAATTAGTGTAATATGCCACATTAATAAATTGAATAAGAAAAGTCACATGATAATCTCAATTGATAAAGAAATGCATTTTATAAAATACAGCATCCTTTCTTTATAAAAAATATTCTGAAAGATAGGAATAGAAGAAACTTTCTCAAAATGGTAAAGTGCATATATGAAAATCCCACAGCTAACATCCTACTCAATAGTGAAAGACTGAAAGCTTTCCTTCTGAGATCTGGTACAAGACAAGGATGACCACTGTCACCACTGTTATTCAATATTGTGATAGAATTTCTAGCTAGAGTAATTAGAAAGAAAAAGAAATAAAATTCATCCAAATAAGAAAAGAAAAGAAGTAAAACTTTGCTATTTGCTGATATGATCTTATAGTTAGAAAATCTCAAAGAATCCACAACAAAGTTAATAGAAATAATAGATGGGTTCGGCAAAGTGGCAGGATACAAAATTAATATGGAAAAATCAGTAGCATTGCTATACACTACTAATGTACAATCTGAGGAGGAATTCAGAAAAATACCCATTTACAATAGTGATTAAAAGAATAAAATATTTATTAATCAACTTAACCAAGGATTTAAGGACCTGTATTCAGAAAACTACACATCATTGCTGAAAGAAACCAAAGGACACCTAAATAATTGGAAGGACATTCCATGTTCACTAATTAGAAGACTTAATATCATTAAGATGTCAATTCTAACCAAACTGGGATTTGCAGATTCAGTGTATTCCCAATGAAAATTACAACAGCCTTTTTTTTGCAGAAATGGAAAAGCCAATTATCAAATTAATTTAGAAATGTAAGAGGCCACACATAGCCAAAAATATATTTAAAAAGAAGAAGGAATTAGTAGGGCTCTCAATTCCTGAGTTTAAAACATATTACATTGCTACAGTTAAAAACAGCATGGCACAGGCATAAAGATAAACATATTGACCAACGGAATCAAATTGAAAATTCAAAAATGGACCCTCACATCTATGGTCAAGTGATTTTTGACATGTCTATCAAACCCACCCAGCTGGATCAGAACAGTCTATTCAAGAAATAGTGGTGGTAGAATTGGATATCCATAGCCAAAGAAAAAGGATCCCAATCTCACACCTTACACAAAAATTAACTCAAAATGGATCAAGGACCTAAATATAAATGTAAAAACCATAAAAATAGAAGAAAATGCAACAAACATCTTTAATATCTTTTGGTAGGTGGTGGTTTATTAAATCTTACATCCAAAGCATGAGTAATGAAAGAAAATATAAATAATGGGGACCTCCTCAAAAATAAAAAATTTTATGCTTCAAATGACTTTGTTTAAAAGGTAAAAGGCAGCCTACTCAATGGGAGAAAATTTTCAGATACCACATATGAAATGAGGATTTGATCTCCATGCTATATAAAGAGATCATACAACTCAATGTTAAAAAGACACAAAAAAAAAAGCAATAAAAAATGAGCAAAAGACTTAAACAGACATTTTTCCAATGATGAAATACAAATTTCCAAAAACTCATGAAAAGATGCTCAACATCACTAGTTTTTATGGAAATGCAGATCAAAATTATAGTGGAATATAATTTCATGTGCTACAGAATGGACAATATTAAAAAACACACACACAGAAAGCTACAAGTGCTGGAGATGATGTGGAGACATAGAAGCAGTCGTTCATTGCTGCTGGAAATACAAAAAGGTGCCACTGCTATGGAAGATTCTTTGCAGGTTTCACATGAAGATAACTATCAAAATACCAAGTGACCCTGTAATTCCACTACCAGGTGTATACCCAAAACAATTGAAAGCAGTGATTCAAACTGATATTTGCATATTCGTGTTCATAGTAGCATTATTAACAATTGCCAAAATATTGAAGCCACCCAGGTATTCATCAACAGAGGAATAAATAAAATATAGTATATACATACAGTGAAATATTATCCAGATTTAAAAATGGAATGAAGTCCTTAAACATGCAACAATATGGATGAACCTGGAAGACATCATTTTGAGTGAAATAAGCCAGAAAAAACATGACAAATATTTTGTTTCCCCAAATACAAGAGTAAAACACTGCCAAAATTTAAGAACGAAATAGACATTACCATAACAATGGTTGAAGACGTCAATGAACCACTGAGATCACTTAAATAGATCATCTAGACAGAGGATCAATAAGGAAACAGAAAGCATGAATAATGTGATGAATGAACTAGACCTAAGAGGCATATTAGAACATTGCACTCCAAAACATCAGGATATATATACTTCATAAGTGTGAATGGATCATTCTACAGCATAGACAACATGTTGGGTCACAAAAGAAGTCTCAAATTTTATAAAGGTTAACATTATACAAAATACTGCCTCTGATCACAACAGATTAAACCTGGAAATCAATATGAGGTGCAGAAGTAGAAAATTTAAAAATATGCAGAAATTAAACAACACACTCTTAAACAATCAGTGTGTAAAAAATATTTCAAGAGAAATCATTTAATATTATGAGATGATGGAAACTAAGAACACAACCTATAAAAACTTATTTGATGCAGGAAAGGCCTTGCTGAGAGGGAAGTTTATAGCCCTAAAAATTTACATTAAAAAAGAAGAAAGAGCTGTCTGCCCTGCTTATGGTTTCTGGATGTCTCTAGAGCCGTTAGGAGCCCTGCTATTTGAGACACTGTTTACTGTGGCAGTCAATGAGATCTTACTGAGACTTGCATAAGCATAACCTCTGGAATGACCTCCTGACTCAGTTTGAAATCTCTTAGCCATAAAAATTCATTTGTATTTACCTTTACCCCCTTTTGGTCAAGATCTTTTTCCAGATGCATTTCTCGGTTCCAGGGAAGCTCATTCCTGGGAGACATGTCCCACACCAGGGGGAAAGTAGTGCATTTATATGCTGAATTTGGCTTCGAAAGAGGCCACATTTGAGCAACAAGGAAGATTTCAGGAGATAACTCTTAGGCAATATGTAATACTCAGACAAGTTTCAAATTCATAAGAAAAGGTTCATAAGTACAATCATCAATATCAAGGGCCTGCCATAATGGTCTTTCTTCCTTCCCTAGGCAGCGCCTGTGTCCTTGGGAGATTTTTGCTGCCCTTTTAGAGAATGTAGGAGAACTCCCCAGGATGGGAATTCAATATTCCTTCAGTTATTTTGTGGTATCCTGGCAGTGGAGCTTACTTAGGAATTTATGCTCCCCAGTGTGACAGAGTTGGATTCAGTTGCGGTTTCCCTACACATGGCTCTTGTGCTCCCCTTTATTTGAACCTATAATTAGTACTAGAGATGGTAGGTGTACATCCTAGAGACTTAAATTTTTGGGCTGTCCATGTGCCAACTGGGCCCTGAATCTCAAAAAAGTTACAACACCTACTCTACAGTTCATTGGACTCACCGAGGATAACTAACATGGAGATGATGATGGACAATGACCATCCCAAAGAACAGGGAGAGTCTGCAAGTATAAGCAAGATAATTCCATCCATCTGACTCATGGGGTCTAATTTCCATCTCAATTACAAACAGAGTGAACATCACCATCCTAAAATGAACAATGAACTATGGACTAAAGATAGACTTATTAATATTCTACTATTCTACTACAGACTTATTATTATTCTAGTAATGGAAGAACTCTTATCATTGATATAAAGACAGTAGTCACCAGAGGTTCTGAAGGATGGGAGAGGGAAGAACAAGTGTAATATGGGGGCATTTTCAGGACATTGGATTTGTCTTGCATGACATTGCAGTTATGGATAAAGGTCATTGTATAATTCATCATAACTTTTGGAATTGTGTGGGGCAGACTGTGAACTATGGTGTGGACTCTAGTCCATTGTCAGTAGCAATGCTTCAATATGTTTTCATCAATTGTAATGAATGTACCAAACAATGAAAGATATTGTTCATGTGGGAAAGTGTGAATCATAGCAAATTAAACTACTTTGATGTACAAAAAATATAATGGGAATCCCTTATATTTTTTATGTAACATTTATGTAACCTAAGTCTTCTTTAAAAATAAAAAATATTTTTCAAAAGAAGAACAAAAATCAAAGGCCTGCACACCTGAAAGTACTAGATGAAGAATAGGAAACTAATCCCAAATCAAGCAGAAGGAAAGAAATAAGAACTATTAAAGCAGAAATAAATGTAATTAAGAATTAAATAAAACAATAGGGTGCTACTCATTATAATGTGTTGCCATCAGCTCTATCCAAAGGGTGGTCTAGGGATGTAAATGTCAATTGAAAGAAAGCTGGAGAATAATCTAGGGACTGAATAACACAGTGAACCCAGAGGTGGATGAGAATTGTGGTTGATGGTACAAGAATGTCCTTCTGTGAGCTAGAGCAGATGTATGTCACTATTGCAGGGTGGTGGGAAGGTGGAGAAGTACAGGAAAAATACAATTGGTGTGACCTATGGACTGTGGTTAACAGCAATATTATAATCTTCTTATACCAATGCCAAAGATGTATTGTGTAAAATGGGGGGTATGGAAAAAGTGTGCCAAATGTATACTATGGGCCATGGTTGGTGGTAATAGTCTGATGATATTATCTCATAATCTGTACCAAATGTTCCCCTATGGTGTGGTAAGTTGGTGAAGTGGTATTGTATGGGAATTCTACACATGTGCATGATTGTTTTGTATGTTCACAACTTCTGTAATAAAAATATATTTTAAAATAATAATAGGGTGGATTGGGGGAAAATACTTCAAATGTAATATATGGACTATACTTAGTAGTAATATTTTGGCAATATTCTTTATAATTTGTAAGAAATATTTCAAAACAATTGAAGGTGGTATTGGTGGGGTGATGTATGGGACCCCTGTATGATGTTATGAATGTTTGTTTTGTAAGTTCACAACTTTTACTATACACTTAATATTTATGTATGTTTATGTATGAATGATATACTTCAATGAAATTTAAAAAAAACAGGGTGAATTAATAAAACTAAAATTTGGTTCTTGGAGAAAATAAATAAAATTTACAAACCCT
>JAQZBX010048955.1:0-20052 GCA_029593785.1 Cabassous unicinctus | reverse complement strand
TGGGTACTTTTAAAACAGTATTTCTTGAAAACATATAGTCTCAAGGAAGTGAATTTTTATTCTTTTCAAATTTTCTTGCTTTTCTTTTCTTTCTAAACTTTTTCTGTATTTAATGATACAGTATAATAGCACTTAAATTCTAAACCACATAAATAGTAAAATACTATCATTTTCCAATAACAGCAAAAATTTAAAACTGGGAGAGAATAAAAGCTTAGTCTGGTAATAAAAGTAGAGTGAAAGTAGGTATATTGATAAAATTTTTAAAAGTACAATTATACCAAATGAACTTATATGGCAAACATATTCATCAGACTGTATGCTTCAGAATATAGTTGACTTACATAATGTGTTTTTTTTTCTTTTGTTTATAGACAATCTAATATATTTTCTTGGATGTGGCTTTCATATGTAGAGTTTACAAGATTTTCCATTTTAACCAAAGTTTAGAAGCCAAAGACTGAAACTCAAAAGTTCTCTTTTATCTCAGTCAGTCTCTTATGGGCACATTTAACATTCTATGGGGAAAAACACAGTCACAGGCTATGGAATCACACAGACGGGCCCCTAATTGCCATCTCCTAGTTGTCATCAAGTTTTAGTCTTTATAAAATGGGAATTTTAATATTTTCTCTACAGTTTTGTTGGCTTATTTGTCTGAACCTTGGTTTAAGCCATTGCAGAACAAGAATAACAAAACTTATTATTTCATTTTACTGTGGGAGTTACATGAAAAACAACACAGAAGCTTGTAGATTGCTTGTAAAACAATAGGCATACCATAAATATTGGAGAATTTCTCACCACTATACTTAAGGAGGGTAGGGACAAGGCCACTTTGTACGGCTATACAGGTTATTGCACTGAATAGCTTTAATGCCATTACAATAAAACCTGGTTTATGAAATCCATAATTCATAAGGGCTTAAGTGGAAGCTATATCCATGCTTCATTGAAAAAAATAATATTATCATAATTTTAAAATTAAATTTATTTCTAAAAATTGACACCAGAGATTCTTGGGATAAGTCAGTGATTCGAAAATTTCTGAGAATGATAGCAATAGTGTTGAATGAATACATTCGGTGATTTTACAATGATCTTCTAATGTTCCTCATTTTTTTTGGAAACTCACCAAGCTATAGCCAATGGTCTTAAGGAGAATGATAAGTCAAATCAGATGTTTTAGGACATAAAAAATGTAATATTTTAGAATTAAATAGAATACCCACCATATGTGGATAAAGAAAATTATATGTAGACTGTACTTAAAGAGTGGACTTCACAATAATTTGAAATATGTGAATGCTTTCTTGGAAAAATTTTGGTGTAAATGAAAGACTTGAGTTTGTGCCATAATCATTTTTTTCTCTTTCTTTCTCTTTCTCTTTTTCTCTCTTTTATTCTAAGATAGCTCAAGTAGTTCTGTTGATAAATATGAGGGTCTTACACAGCTCATGAGGTATTATTAGATATAGCCCAACAATACCTAACTGTTTTGGTAGCGTTTCTATGTTCCAAGAAGATCACACTAGACCTTGTTCTCTTCTAACTTCTTTGTCTAATAAAACTGACCTCACAGTAAGAAAGATTATTTTTTTAAAAATGAGGATAATTTTTCTCCTATCTCCCAGAGTATCTACAATTTATTTCAAAGAATTTGAAAACAAGGAATATATGTAAAGCAAGAATAAGCAATATTAAAATAAAATTTATACAATAATAAGTGAAAAAAAACATGTGCTTTAGTTTGCTCATTGCTAAAAAAAATACCACGCAATGGATTGGCTTAAACAATGGAGATTTATTGGATCACAGTTTTGAGGCTAGGAGATATCCAGTTTCACGTGTCATCAAAGCTATTCTTTCTTCCTGAAGACTGGCATTCTGGGGCTGGCTGCTGGTGATCCTTGGTCATTGGCTCCTCTGTAACACGGCAAAACACATTGTGGCCTCTCCTGGCCTCTCCTTTCTTTTCTGAGTTCTGTTGACTTTCAACTTCTGGCTGTTCTCTCTGGATTTCTCTCTATCTGTCTGAATTTCATTCTGCTTATAAAGGACTCCAGTAATAGGATTAAGACCTATCCTAACTGAGAAAGGCCCCACCTTAACTAAACTTACCTCATCAAAAGGTCTTACTTACAATGAGTTCACACCCACAGGAATGAATTAAGGTTAATAACATATTATCCTGGGGTACCTGGCTCCAGAAAACCACAGTCTGTAACATAAATCATGATATATGGGATTATAAGTATATATTTTGCTTATTGGAAGTTTATGATGCTTTCTATCTGACTTTTATATTTAATAGAATGTTATCATAAGCTTTGACTGAAGCCTGGTTAGCTCTTATGTTTGTTTATAAATGTATTTTTAATAAAAAATGAGATATAAAATTGCCTATAATCTATAATGGGTTTTCAAGCTAAACATTAAACAGTATAAAAAGAAAATTTAGATTCTCCAAACATTTACTGGGAGCCTAGTATTTTCTGAGAGATGATCAGCTAACTAACTGTAGGGAATGAGACTGACACTCTTTACTGCCAGCTATTGATGAGGTTGGATCTTTTTCCTAAATCTTTCCCCAACATGGACAAGATTGCCTTGCATGCAAGTTACAGAGTTGTCAGACTTACCTCAACACAAGACAATATTGTATCCTAGTCTCTGGCCCAATATGATATTGACCAAAGCCCAGTATGACCAGATAGCCCAGTGCCTAGTGTCTGTGCCACCCACCAGACAGAGCCTGAGGAAGCTGAAGCAGAGGTTCCCCAGGTAAGTGTCTCTCTCTCTCCCCTCTCACAGCCCCTTACCTGCAGAGGCTGTGCCTGTATAGCCCAGAAAGCGCTTATGAACCATGTGTCACAACACAAGTGGGGGAGGAACATGAGTGTCAGGTGTTAGGAGATCAAGAATGGAGAAAAAATATTTCTTTCACTGACTTCCACACAAAACTCTTAATGGATGAATCTGTTGCAGCCTCCCAAGGCCTTAAAATTAAATTCAAGTCAACACATGTTTATTGAAAACTTGCTATGTGCTAGAGGTGATGGGTGCAGTAATAGGTGCTCCATTAATGTTCAATGGTAAATTGACAGATACTAGAAATGAATGATGGGTGGCAGTACCTTCTCAAAGTGGAAATACATATTATGATTTCAAAAGGAAGAAATGGAGAACCCTTTTCACTTGGTCACTGGAAACAAACAAGGGGAACCTAGAACCAAATGGTGTCAGTACCGGCTTTCCAATGCAGTTAAGCGATGTAAAGGTTTCTTAGTCCATTCAGAGAAACTGGTACCCTGGGGATTCCACTCTTAGTTCAGAATTGTCCATTTGAACAACCAGATCTGAATGTTTTTTCCCAGTGTGTATACATGTATTCCAAGTGTATTTCATGCTTGCTCCATTCCCAAACGTTTCTTTTTACAGTGATTTTAGGATTAACCAACTTTTTCAAGAAAGGACTTTAGGAACTCGGTAATATAGATTCCTCATTTTAAACATGTGGAAACTGAGGCCCAATCCAGGGCAACCAGTTTATGGTATTTGTGCCATGTTAAAAGTCTAGAATGTTTGTTTACTTTTCTTCCAATTCAAACCATATCCAAACCTGTACCATTTTGTTTGTGATATTGAGCACAGTTATCCCTTAATAGAGAGCTTCCTTGTCCTTAATTTGTAGTCCTTGAACAAATATCACCATAGAACTATTTTCTAGAGGTAAGAGAGGTTATTGGATAATTGATATTAATAAAGTACAAATTGAAGCATAAAAAAAAAAGAAAATTTAGAGGGATATTCAGGGAAGATGACAGAGTAGGGAGCTGCAGGACTCATGCTTGAGCACCACTTCAGGTCTGGTCCCTGGCTGGCTGCTGTGTTTGGAGACGGCATGGGAGCCCTCCTTCACAAGAATGGGGTGGGGCCTGTCTGAGGATTGATCATGGCTTTTGACTGGCAAATTTAGATCAGTGAGTTGAGTCCCAGCTCTAAAATGTTGTTTGAGCACTGCTGTGGCCATTGTTTCAACCCTAGCCCCGATAGGGGCAGAGCTGGTGGTGGAACAGTTTGTAGAAGAATGTCATCAGCTAGGCAGGCCAGAAAGTGCATTTTTGGAGAACTGACAAAAAGACATTTTTTGCATCTTTCCTTACCATCTCCCAGGGCCCTTTGGAACTGGTCTGCATTCCTTTCTTGGGTCCCTGGCCTGGTTTGCTGTGGAATACTGACTTGTGAAAGTATTCTTTGGGAGCACCCTCTTCCTAGAATTTGCTTTCCAGGCAAAATCAGCTAGAGGCAATGAAAGGAGAGTTTAAAAAAAAAGATTTATAGAGGCAAAATAAAAACAAATACAAGAGATCAAGATTCCTGGAGAAAGAACAGAGGAAAGAAAGCTTTCTCCTGGGGGTGAAACAATTGCACAAACAAAGCAGTATTAAAGATTGTACCATATACCCAGAGCAAGAATCAAATGTAAAAGAGCTGAATCAATCTGATCAGTTAAATACAGACAATTCTAAAGGTCTAGAATAAGTTGAAACAAGTATCAAAGAAGAACCTTAACACAAATCATACCAAAAATAAAACCCTAGGCAAGAGAAAGAATCTGACCTTCAGAGTAAACTCATCAAAAAAATCAGATGCTTAGACATCAACAAAAAAATTACAAGCCATTCAAAGAAACAAGACGATATGATCCAGTCAAAGAAACAAATTAAAAATTGAGAGGAGACACAGAATTTGGAACAACTTATCAAAGACATTGAAACAAATCTAAATCAACTTAAGGAGATGAAGGAAAATAAGATTAAAGAGCTAAAAGATATTAAGAAGACACTGTGTGAGCATTAGAAAGCATTTGAAAATAGGAAAAGCTGCATAACATAATTTATGGAAATAATAAGAGAGAGTAAAAATAGACACATAAAACAACAAGTTTAAACAGGCAAAAGAAAGAATGAAAAAACCAGAAGATAGGGCATTCAAAATCTTACAGACAGAAGAACAGATAGAGAAAAGAATGAAAAAAATTGAGCAGGGTCTCAGACAATTTAATGACAGCACAAAAAGCACAAACATATGTGCCATAAGTGTCCCAGAAGGAGAAGAGAAGGGAAAAGGAGTAGAAAAAATATTTGAGGAAATAAAGGCAGAAAAATGTCAAACTCTTATTAAAGACATAAATATAAATGTCCAGGAAGCTCAATGTACTCCAAATAGTATAAATCCTAACAGACCTACCCTGAGACAAATATTTATCGGAATTTTGAATGCCAAAGATAAAGAGAGAATTCTGAAAGCAGCAAGAAATAAGTGATTCATCACTTACCAGGTAAATGCAATAAGATTAACTGTGCCTTTCTCATCAGAAACCATGGAAGCAAGAAGGCAGTGGTATGATATATTTAAGGTACTGAAAGAGAAAAACTTTCCTTATGTGGCAAAATTGTCCTTCAAAAACCAGTGAAAATTTAAAATTTTCACAGATAAATAAAAACTAAGAGAGTTCATCAACAAAAGACCTGCACTACAAGAAATACTAAAGGGAATTCTGCATGTTGAAAGGAAAAGACAAGAAAAAGAGGATTGGAGAAGAATTCAGAAATGAAGATTATCAGTAAGGTAACTAAAAGTTAAAAAAAGAGATAGGACATATAAAAAAACAAAGAATAAAATGGTTGAAGTAAGTACAGCCTTTAAAAATTTTTTTTTTAATTTTTAATTTTTAAATACTTTAGATTACATAAATATTACATAAAAAATATACAGGATTCCCATACGCCCCACTCCCTACCCCTCCCACACTTTCCCACATTAAAAACGTCCTTCATTAGTGTGGTACATTTGTTACAATTGATGAACACATATTGGAGCATTGTCACTAAGCATGGATTATAGTTTACATTATAGTTTACACTCTGTCCTGCACAATTTTGTAAGTTATGACAAAATATATAATGTCCTGTATCCATCATTGCAATGTCATTCAGGACAATTCCAATATCCTGAAAAGGCCCCCATATTACACCTGTTTTTCCCTCTCCCTCCTCTCAGAACGTCCGGTGACCACTGCCTCCATATCAGTGATAAAAGTTTTTCCATTGCTAGAATCACAATAAGTCTATAGTAAAATAACAGTAAGTCTACTCTAGTCCATCATTCATTCCCCAATCCTGAGGATTCTGGGATTGTGATGTCCACTCTGCCTCTAATTGAGAGGGGGCTTAGATCCCATGGGGCAAATGTATGAGACTATCTTGCTTGCAGTTGCACACTCTCTCTGTTCCTTGGGAAGGGCATTGTCCGTCATCATCTCCTTTTTAGTTGTCCTGGGTGAATCCAATTAACTGGCGAGTAGGTGTTGCAAATCTGTTGAGATCCAGGGCCTTACTGGCACATGGACAGCTCAAAGATTTAAGTCTCTTGGACATACACCTATCAAGTCTAATACTAACTATAGGTTCAAATAGAAGGGGCAGAAGACCCATGTGTAGAAAACCATAAATGAGTCCAAATTCCAAAGTAGGGCTCACTGGCAGGGCACCAAATCCCTGAGATCTCTGACCTGCCTACAGTGTCTGGATGTCTCTAGAGCCCTCAGGATTCCCACCACTTGAGGCAATATCCACTGTGGCAGTCAATGAGATCCCACCAAGACATGCATAAGCACAACCTCTGGAATGAGCTCCTGACTCACCTTGAAATCTCCCAACCATAAAAACTCATTTGTACTCTACCCCTTCCCTCTTTTGGTCAAGGTCCCCTTCCAGATGCATTGCTATTTGGCACCTGGCAATAATCCCTCCGTGCCAGGGAGGCTCATCCCCAGGAGCTATTGCCCATGCCAGTTGGCAGTGGGCAGGGGGGAGGAAGGAAGCAATGCATCCGCATACTAGTTGGCCTAGAGAGAGGACACATCTGAGCAATAAGGAGGCTCCCAGCAGGCAACCCCCAGGCAACATATAATACTAGGCTAAGTTTCAATTTCAAAAGGAAATGTTTATAAATACAGTCATCAATATCAAGGGCCCATTGCAATGGTCCATCCTCCTTCACTAGGCACTGCCCCTGAACTCTGGGGATTCCTGTCATCCCACCAGAGAATGTGGCAGAGCTCCCCAAGATGGTAACTCGACATTCTCTTGGTTATTGTGTGGATCTCCACCCACTCTGACAATGCCGCATGAACACTTGAATACACTCATATGCCCTAGTGGCATGTCTCAGGTGAATCTCCTCCCACATATCCCCCATCATTGACACTCCACATCAATGATCCTCCCCTGCCACAGCTGTGACCCTTCTGTGACCCAAAACTTTCCCCAAAATGAAACCAACAAAATAACCAAAGAAAATTTATAAGAAAATGAAATAATATTGATAGTTTTAAAAATAATAAATAAAATACAAAAAATTGAAAAAAATGAAAATAAATATTCTTGGCATGTCTTTCATCACTGCAAGATCTGCTGTCCTGTATGTGCAGTGACATCCTCCTTCATATATTCCATCAGTGCCTTATTTTTTTTCCCATTTTATCTTCAAAGAAACTATAGTTTACAGAAAAATCATGTACAGAATATAGGGGATTCCCATATACCCAACATCCACCCCTCTTTCCCTCTCCCCTATTAATAACATTTTATATGTAGATGGTACATTTGTTACAACCGATGTACAAATATTGAAGTGTTGCTACTAACCATGGTCAATGGTCTACATTATGGCTTACATTTTGAACCATACACTTTTATAAATTTTGATGAAATTTAAAATGGCCTGTATCCACTATTGCAAGATCATGCAGAACAATTTTAATGTCCTAAAAATGGCCTATGTTCCATCCATTCTACTCCTCCCTCTCCCCATCCCCTTGGGACCCATGGTAATCATTAAGCTACACTGTTTGAAGAATAAGATTCATAGTTGCTTGCAATAGTATTGAGAGTTTGACATATTGGTCTACTCTCTTTCATTAGGCACTGCCCATGTTCTCAAGAGACATTTGCCCCTCTGTTTTAGTCAGCCAAAGGGGTGATGATGCAAAATACCAGAAATCGATTGGTTTTTATAAAGGGTATTTATTAGGGATAGAAGCCCACAGTTACCAGGACATAAAGCATAAGTTACTTCCCTCATCAAAGTCTATTGCCACATGTTGGAGCAAGATGGCTGCCGATGTCTGAGAGGATTCAGGCTTCCTGGGTTCCTCTCTTCCCAGGGCTTGCTTGTCTCCAGGCTCAGCTCCTCTGCTATCTCCACAAGGTCAGCTGTAGACTATGAGGCTCTATAGGCTTTGCCTCTCTCCACAAGGCCAGCCATAGACTATCAAGTGAATGGCTCATCTCTTTTCCTGGGGACGTCTCTCCTTCCTCATGACCAAGCTCCTCTGTGTGCTTACTTCCTCAGGCTCCAGCATCAGAACTCCAACATCAAAACTCCAACTCAAAACTCCAACTAACTCCTCTGCTCTGCCACGTAGTTTTATCTCCCAGTCCCCTCCCACCAAGGGGCGGGGAGTGAATGTCCTACTGATCAGAATTTAATCACACCTGGAGAAACAGACCAGTTTACAAGCATAATCCAATATCTATTTTTGGAATTCATAAGTAATGCCAAACTGCTGCACCCTCTATTTGAGAACATTGCAGGACCCCAGGATGAGAGTTTAATATTTTCTTGTTTATTGTGTGGGTCTCCACCAACTGATATAACATACTATGACAAGATGAAAACTTACATATTCCATAGAAATCTGCCCGAGGTGTGACTTGTCCTGTATACCCCCCCATCCAATACCCCACACCAACAACGCTTCCCTGCCATGTCTGCCAAAAGAACATTCCCAGCATTGTAGTTTTAACCACAGACCTGCAAATCCCCAGAGTTCACCAGCCCCCTCCCACGACCCTCACCCCAGTCCCATGGACAGTCTAACCTAACTCCCCCACTCTAACCCCCCCCATACAGACCAGCACCGCTGAACCAAATAGCATTACTGCACTACTGTCATGCCCATCCACTGCACAACTGCACCCTTCCACCTTATCATAGATTTTGCCCATTTGGGTATTGGCTCACAACCTTATTCTCCCTTTCCGTCTCCTGTAAACCTATCTTCTAGACTCTAGCTTTGTGAGTCTGCTCAATTTGCTTAATTCATATCAGTGTGGTCATGTACCTTTAGAGTAACAAAATTGAATGCTCACAAATTAAACTCCCTAACCAAAAAGACACAGATTGGCAAAATGTGTAAAAAAGTATAGCCATCTATACAATATCTACAAGAGACTTACCTTAGACCTAAGGACACAAAAAAGTTGAAAGTGAAAAGTTCGAGAAATATATTCCACACAAACAGTAACCAAAAAAGGGTTGCTATTTGTTTACTATTATTGGGCAAAACAGACTTTAAATGAAAAACTCTTATAAGAGACAAAGAAGAATGCTATATATTAATAATGGGGGAAATAAAACAAGAAGAAACAAAAATCATAAATATTTATGCACTTAACTAAAGTGCCCCAATATACATGAGGCAAACTCAGGAAAAACTGAAGTGAGAAATAGACATCTCTATATTAATATTTGAAGACTTCAACACACCATTCTCATCAGTAGATTGAACATCTAGACAGAAGAACAATAAGGACACAAAGACCTTGAATAATACTATAAAGGAACTAGATTTAACATACATATACAGGGAAGTGGGTGTGGCTCAATGGATAGAGCTCCCGTTTACCATATGGGAGGCCCCGGGTTCGCCTCCCGGGGCCTCTTTGTGAGGGCAGGCCGGCCGGCCCGCGCAGCGCGGTAGGCTGATGCAGCAAGACTTCACAGCAGGAAGCGGGTGTGGCTCAATCGATAGAGCCCCCGTTTACCATGCGGGAGGCCCGGGGTTCGCTTCCCAGGGCCTCCTTGTGAGAGCAGGTCAGCCCGCGCAGCGCGGTGGGCTGATGCAGCAGGACCTCACAGCAAGGGGGAGATAAGCAGACACGGAGGAAATACACAGTGAATGGACACAGTAAAACACAAGCAGCAAGGGGGGGATAAATAAATAAATCTTTAAAAAACAACAACAACAAACATACATATACAGAACATTGCACCCCTAAAAAACAGGACATACATTCTTCTCAAATGCTCATGGATCATTACCACGATAGACCACATATTCATACATATTTTCTTAGACTTCATGTAAAAAGCACAAGCAATGAGAGAAAAAAATAGATAAATAGGATTTCCCTAAAGTTAAAATGTTTTTTGCTTCAAAGGAGTTTATCAAGAAAGTGTAAAGCAGCCTACTCTATGGAAGAAAATATTTGTAAAGCACATATCTGATAGGGGTTTAGTATCCAGACTATATTAATAAATCCTACAACTCAACAATAAAAGACAAACAACCCAATTTTAAAAAATGGGTAAAGTCTTGAACAGATGCCTTTCCAAAGAGGAAATACAAATGGCTAAAAAGCACATGAAAAGATGCTCAAAATCTCTAGTTATTAGGGAAATGCAAATCAAAACCACAATGCAATATTTCACACCTACTAGAATGGCCATTATTAAAAAAAACAAAAACAACTACATGTGTTAGAAAGGATGAAGAGAAATAACACTCCTTCACTGCTGGTGGGAATGTAAAATGGTGCAGCCACTGTGGAAGACAGTTTGGTGGGTCTACATTATGCTGAGTATAGAATTGTCATATGTTCCAGCAATCCACTACTAGGTATATATCCAGAAACCTGAAAGCAGGGAGGTGAGCAGGCATTTGCACACCGATGTTCATTCATAGCTGCATTATTCAAAATTGCCAAAAGATGGATGCAACCCAATTGTCCATCAATTGATGAATGAATAAACAAACTGTGGTATAATACATAGGATGGAATATTATTTAGTTGTTACAAGGATTGAAGTCCTGATACATGCGACAACCAGGATTAATCTTGAGTACATTATGTTGAGTGAAATAATCCAGACACAAAAAAGTAAATATTGGATGATCTCATGAATATTATCTAATTATATTAAGCAACCTTATAAAATGAGAATCTATAATACAGGTTTCCAGAAGATAGAATTGGGATAGAGAATGGGGATCTGATGCTTAATTTGTGCTGAATTTCTAATTATGTTGATTGTAAATGTTTGGAAATGGATAGAGTTGATGGTAGCACATTAGTGTGAGTGTAATTAACAGTGCTGTATTATATTTGTGAATGCAGTTGAAAAGAGAAGTTCTGGTTCTTATATATTTTTAGAAAGAAAAAAAACAGGATAAAACATGGGACTGGATAGCACAGCGAACCCTGTTGTGGATGATGACCATGGTTAATAGTACAAATATATGAACGTTTTTTCAGAAACTACATTTAACAAATGTTATATCACCATTACAAGGTGTTAACAATAGGGTCGTATGTGGGAAAATATAAACCTAATGCAAACTGTGGACTTCAGTTAATAGTAATATTTTCATATTCTTTCATCAATTGTTACAAAGATATCACTGCAAAGCTAAGTGTCAACTAGAGGGCAGTATACGGGAATGTTGTATTTTTCACATGACTATTATGTAAACCCACAACTTCCCTAATTTAAAAAATTACAATAATTAAAAAAAAAACAAACATTATGCTAAGTGAAAGAAACCAGATACAAAGTACTAAATATGATTTCATTTACGTAAAATGTAAATATGAATAAATCTATGTAATCTAAATCTACTTTAAATACAAAGAAAAAAATTTTTTTTAAATTTATGAAGTCATGTTTCAGTTTATTAACGGCTGCTGAGGAGATATATCAGGAATGGGTTAGCTTTTACAATGGGGTTTTATTAACTTATAAGCTTACAATTTTGAGGCTGTGAAAATGTCCAAATCAAGCTTCATCAAGGAATATTTTTCTCTGGACGCCTGTCACATGGCAGAGCACAATGGCAGGTTCTGTGGGTCTCTGCCTTCTCCTCTAAGCTCCATGGCCCATACCTTCCTGCTTTGTGGCTTTCTCTCTGCTTCTATGTTCTGTTTATTTCAGCTTGTGGCTTCCAGGACTTTCTCTCTCAGCTTCTGGGGCTTTCTCTTTGTGTTCCATATTTGTCCTGTTTGTAAAGGACTCTAGTAAGAGGATTAACACCAACCCTGGGTTATGCCTTATTGAAGTAATTTAACCAAAAAGCCCTTAACTGAAGTAATCCAATCAACTAGTTCTATACACAGTAAGTTCACATCTGCAGGAATGGATTCGTTCTAAGGACATGATCTTTTCAGGGGTACATACAGATCTTCACAGAACACAACTAGTTTAATGGTTATAGGGCTTAAAAAGAGGGATTAGAGGGATTGAGAGGTATTTTTCTTTTTGGAGTAATTAATCTGCTCTAAAATTGATTGGGGTGATGAATGCACAACTCTGTGATTATACTAAGAGCTATTGATTTGTACACTTTTGATGGATTGTATGGTATGTGAATATATCTCAATAAAACTCCTTAAAAAAGAAAAAAGAGTAGAATGAGGTTAATTAAGTCAAAGTGAAAGAAGAATTCAACAATTCAACTGATCCTATAATATTACCAACTAATTCCTTGGCTAGTGTTGACCACTCTGGCAGTGATAAACAAAATCTAATCTAATTTCCTTTCACCCAATATAGTTAAGTCAAGAAATTATGATGATAACTCTTTGTATTGGGGTTCACTTTTTGGGGTATTTAAAAATGCCCAAGAATCCAATGTCTTTTCTGGTATGAAATTTTGTCAAACCTACCAAATCATACATAATTTACAATGACATTTGAAATCAAACCCAATGAACATTAAAAAAAAAAACCTCTCAACTTATTTTATTCAGTTTATATTGAAGAGCTTATAAATACACCAAGAATATATTAGTTGAGTAATTTGCTACAAAAGTATAATTAGTACAAATACCTGAAAAGACTCAGAGTAGAATTTCAGAATGTGTGCACAAATTACTTGTTGATTTAATTAGAAGGCTAAGATCATAAGTAATTTTTATAGTAGATAATGTAGGTTGTAGTTCACAACATCAGTTGTACATTTGTATCATCTAATAAGGTTTTAAAAATACTGACACCTAGAATATACCTTAACAATTAAATAAGTATTTCTAGTTGGAACCTGAGCATCTGTATTTTTTATGATCCCCAGATGATCCTAATTGTAGGCAGAGTTGAAAATGATCTATGTAGGTATTTGAAATGTTCTCTTTTTAAGATATTTGACACATAAAAGTCCAGAAAATAAATTATCATAAAATAAATAAATAGTCAAAAAATTTTAAACTGTGTATTTTTGATGTCAAAACAAAAGCAAAAAAAAATTTAGGAGCAGGAGTGATAGCTCCTATAAAAGTTATTACTGAATAACCATTTGTACATAAATATTAGCTATTACTATAATGTCAAAATTATTATAGTGGTGTTAAATAACACTAAACAAAGTTCTAAAATTACTAAGACCCAATTAATAATTAGCAAACACTTTATATATATTTGTAATGATATAGAAAGTGATGTCCAGAATTTACAAGTTTATTTGGCTATGCAAAGGAAGTTCCTGGTGTGAATATTTCAAATGATATAAGAAGTAAAGCATTTTAGTTGATTTTGTTTTAAATATTTTGTACAAATTTTAACTTTTGAATAATGTCTCTAAGAATTGATTACTGAGGTATTTAAACTTTTAAAAAATGTCATTGAATGTTTCATAATGTTAAAATATACATTTGAAAATTATCTTCTGCAAAATAATTTTGTTAAAGAAATTGGTCATTGACAACTCCAAAAGTGAATACTTAGTAGTTAAGCAACTAAAATAAGATATAAGGTAGAAGACATTTTTAGTAATTTAACTTTAAAATAAATATTTTTATAATTCTCTGAAGTTTCCAAATAGGTTTAATTGAATGCTGAAATTATATTGTGACCTGTTAATAAACACTACTTTCTGCAAATACTTACCTGCATGAAAGATAATTTTATAAATTTCATGCAATCAAAAAATTTAGAAGTAATTGAATGCTGAGGTTAAAATAAGATTTTAAATATTAAGATTAGCAAAACATCTCCATTGTTCTAATTTATTCATTTTAAAAACAAGTAAATAATATAATTTCACTTGGCTAAAAATTAAACTTTTTTATGTTTTATGAATTTGTGTTCCTGAAAAGAGTTAGCTTTAATTAAAGTTTCTGTTAAAAAAGATTGGGAAACCAGTGACCTAAATGTTGAACTATACCTGTAGGAATCACTGAAAACATGTTTCCCTGTGTGTCTTCTTGATCTTCAAAGCACTCATTTCTTCAAAGAAATAGATAACTGAATGAGAAAAGTAGAAGCAATCTTTTTTACCAATGGCTCTTTCAGTTCCTTAATATTCTTCAAACAATTGTCTGCAGGTAGTTTTCATCTTTAGAAAAAGAGATATGATAATTCCATAAGTACAAATGTGTAGGGGAAGATGATAAGTCCTATTAGGTTAAATTAAAAATAAGCTTGCTCTTTTGTCCCAATTAGCCCTAATAGAAGTGTTGCTGTGGTGGGAAAGAGAGGAACAGAGAAAGGAATGAAATGGCACAAAATGGTGGAAGGAGCATTTCTACTTATTGGTGGATATTGGGGGAAGTCAGAAGCTGTTGATACAATTTTAAGGTCTTGATTTTTGTTTCAGCAATTTCTCAGAATTGTGGCTTCTTCCTTGCTAGTTGCTACCTAGAAATTCTTCAAATTATTGCGAATAGTGTATTAGTTTCACGATACATCTTCTCTATGTAGATAAGGTTCAAACACACACTTCAGCCAACATTATAAGAGGAAAAATGTCATATACTAGCAACACAAAAACTTCAACAGTTATTTTAATCTTGACTCTAAATACAGTATAAAATATCTAAACAAGTCTGACTCAAAGGTGTGGGAGGAGGTGTAGGGGGCGGCGAGGGTGG
This sequence comes from Cabassous unicinctus, assembly GCA_029593785.1. Taxonomy (NCBI): domain Eukaryota; kingdom Metazoa; phylum Chordata; class Mammalia; order Cingulata; family Chlamyphoridae; genus Cabassous; species Cabassous unicinctus. The sequence continues at coordinate 5,059 of JAQZBX010048955.1, read as the reverse complement.
TACGGAAGCTCTGAGCGCGCTGCCGGAGCAAACCAAGACGTGGACAGTTCCTTGGCGCCAATGCCACAACCAACCATGGACAGCTCCTTGGCACCGGATGCCGCAACCAATCAGGGACAGATGCCTTTGCAGCTACCGCAGCCAATCGGCTGTTGACATCTGTAACAATCTCTCTTTGCCATGTGCTTCAATATGGCCACCGCAGCTCAGCCCTGCCCCTTTTCTCTCATACACATTCCATACCTTATTGGTCATAAACCCATCCCAGCCAATCAGAATCCGCCCAGTGTGCCTTACCCATCCCCTGTTTCACTCAACCCCTCCCGCTCTGTAAAAATATCAGAGCCCGCCTAATAAAGTTGGACTTGGAAGCCCAGCCTTGTCTCCGGAGTGTGCGATAGTCTCCGTATCCATTGCTCTTCGTCCGCTGGTGACCGGGAAGTGTCCGTCTCCCCACTCTCGTCTGCGGCTTAAGACACAGACCCCGGCCTTTGGCTCGCTGCGCTCGGGGACGCCTGAGCCCAGTGGGCTGCAACCCCCCTCCCTTCATCCCCTGACTGCCCGATCGCCAAGGGAACCGCCCCGGGGGTGGTGATCGGTGGCAGCGGCAGACAGCGGCAGTGGTCGGCGGTCGGCGGTAAAGCCCGGCCCCCAGGTCGGCGATTGGCGGCAGAGCCCGCGAGGTCGCGCTGACACAAAGGTAATGATCGACAGGCAGAACTTTGAAGCAGGGGTCTAAAATAACCCAAGATAGATTACAAGTTGAGTATATTTCTGATAATATATGTTCTATTGACTTGGGCAGAGAAGTTTCTATCCAAGAATTACATTGCATAAAGTGGCCAAAAAAAAAAACAGTGACAAGTTTATGGAAACTTTCACAAAACAAATCCCTGAATCATAATTTACTATAAGGTAATAATATAATATATTATGCTATAAAAAACATAGTCCAAGGAAAGGAGAGGAGAGGAATCCAGGAAAAGAAACTCAAAGTGGAAGACCTCACTGTATACACTGGAAAAATACATTCTTCTCTATTTATAAGTTATATTAACATAATTAAAACATGATTTAAAAAGACATTGATGGGAAGTAGATGTGGCTCAAGCAATGCAGCTCCTGCCTGCCGCATGGGAGGTCCCCGGTTCAGTTCCTGGTGCCTCTGAAAGAAGACAAGTCAAGACAGAAAGCTGATGCAATAGGCAGGCACAGTGAGCTGACACAACAACACAATGCAATAAGAGACACAAGAAGGAAAACAATGAGAGACACAACAAAGCATGGAGTGGAGGTGGCTCAAGTGATTAGGCACCTCTCTCCAACATGGAAGTTCCCAGGTTTGGTTCCCAGTGCCTCCTAAAAGAAAGATGAGCACACAAAGAACAGACACAGCAAGTGCAAACAATGAGGGGGTAGGAAGAAATAAATAGATAAAAATAAATCTTAAAAAAAAAAGACATTGAACTTACCTTGTTGTGCCTGTTTAGAGAGTATATTGCAAAAGTAAGGTTCACAGGCAGAGAAAGCTGTTCTTCATTAGAGGAAAGGAGTATTTCTCAAGATTAAAATGAAACATCACACATCTGCCATGTTGGATTATATATATCTTTTCTTATGCCATTGAGTGGCTTTGATTCAAGAACATGATCTCACCAGTGGAGTGCGATAAAGCACAGTACTTTCTCATCCCTTTGGACTTCATTGATTCTCTTTATATAGACATTCTAAACCACCACAGTACTAGTTAATGATAAGGAATGATAAATGTGGGCAGTGATAAGTACACTGTCACAGCTCTAATAGATGAAGAAAGGCCATCCTGGAATCACTCAGTAACCAGATCAGGGTTGTGGGAAACTGGTCCTTTAAGAGTTCTAAGGATTGATTGATAGAATCTTAAGACAGGAGCTCTAAAGTTCACCTAATCAAATATCTCACCTGGTAGTCGAGTCCCCTCTATAATCTTTCTCCTAAGATCTACTTTTGAATGCCTAATGATCATCACTCTCCAGGGAAGTGGCTAATTACAATAAAATCCATTTCACTACTTTTTATCCACTGGCCATACTTTTATTACTTTGGGACACAGAGAATAAACATAATCCTTATCTTCATATGTTCAAGTATTTGAAGAAAGTCTGAAGAAGATTCTGAAGAGACAAAGCAGCCAATATTTCTGCTTTTCCTTTCTCCAATATGTCCTGCTCAATATAGTCCTATGGATTATGGATTACTCTCTCACATGTAGAGTTTACAAGAAAGCAGCCCAATGGATGCATTTCTGATGGTAAATCTTAGGGATTTGGACAAAATTTCTCTTTTTTTACTATTGAATTAGATGATGTTTGCAGAACTTTTGGCTTGATGGATGCATTCTAGCAAGTTTTACCTGACAGGGAAGAGTGGCAGATGCAGGGAAAAAACTGGGGAGAAAGGCAGTTCCTGTTGAAAAATACAAGGTACTTCAGTTAAAACTTAGTGGATCATCTTTGTCAAAGCTGAATTTTGCAAAGCAAACTTTCTTTTCATTAGAATGGGTTCTTAAATGACAGAGTGATCAATATATTATATGTGCTTTTTTTACATGGAAGTTAATTCCTCTAAAATGATTTAATTGTAAATAAATGTTTACAAATGTTCTGAAGATTAACTCAGAATGAAACCCTGCCTCTTCCTGAATCAGTACTGATCCTTTCTAAAAGAAGTGGGGAGTCTGGTAAGTTTCGTTTATTGATATATTTCCACATGAAATTCAAGCTGATTATACATCAAAAGAATAGTATAATTAGAAATTTAACCAAGCTATATTTTATATTCCTTTGTTTGGGCATGGCAGAACCTTATTTTTTTCTTTTTTCTTTAATATTTCAAGTGTGTTCGTATCTTATGATGTAAATATAACCAGACAGGTCATAGCTGCAGCAGTCAAAAATCAATATAACATAGATAAAATATTTTTATTGAGTTAATTGTAAATTTACAAAAGAAGAGGAGATAAATAATCAGATTACAGCCTACAGAATCATGGCAACTGTCAAGAAAGCCCCTGGGAACAACTGAACATGCAGTGGATTATCTTCCTGCCTGTCATTGCCAGACAGCTCTCAATTTAGTGCATATACATGTGCAAAAATTATTAAATAAGCTGCACTGAGCCAGTATGCAAAGGGAAATTATCAGAATAAAATAAAATATGATCTTGAAAAAGTTAGCATAAAAAAAAAGAATCTTGTCTTTTCTCCCCAAAGCTCACCTTTCTTAATGTAACTAAGACTTGGCCAGCTACATGACAGTAATCTCACAAAAATCTAACAGCTGTACCATTGAGGGATGAAAAGGAAAATGTTTAATGTGATCATTTTAGATGTCAGTGCTGTATATCAAATTCTCAAGGCAACAACTGCCCAGGAAGCAAAAGATGTTTGATCAGGAGCAGGTATTTCTATTTTCATTCAATGGGACATTTTGATTCCACAAATGATATTTTTGCCTTATTTTTCTCCCAGATACAGTACACTGAAGAAGCTGGACTTTGCCTCTTTTTATGGATGAGAAAACCTATGTAAATCACATGAAAGAAAGCAATATATATGGAGTGTAACCATGAGAATGGCTGTCACGGAGCTTGTGACTGTGCATACTGACACTCTCGTGACTGCATAAGTGCAACAAAAATATCCTGCAGTCTTGCTCACCAGTCAACACTCCTGCTCGGTAATGTTTCCATCTATATATTTTTAAAATATACCAAATAATAAATACCTAAAATCTGCTTATCCATCTCTATTGCAACATTGTAATACAGTGAAGAAAGGGAGATGTTTGTGAAGAAAAGTGGGGGCTGTACAACGGAGCTTATCTACATGGAAGGCACAGGGGAAGCATGTGACAGAAGTTTCATGCCTCCAGCATCTGAATCCAATGCTTGGCCTGCTTTGGACACTAATGATGAGGTCAGATAACAGAAGAAACAGACAGGGAGACCCATGATTCACTATCTCAGTGTAAATATAATTATGGTAGACAATAAGCTGTGTACATAGACATGCTTTCTTCCCTTTAGAAGCATAGTTATAAGTCATTTTATTTCTTAATTGCAGCTTATATTATATTTTAAATATGAAAGGGGAAGCCAAGAGTGAGATTAAGACTCTTGTGGAGCAAAGTTTCATAGAGATGCTGGCCCTGAGCTGAATTTTAAAGGGAGGAGGAGAGAAGTTCGTGGAGAAGAGTGTGGACTATGAAGGACATCTAAAAAGAAGAAACAACATGAGCAAAGGTTTAGTGTCTTGGGATCAAAAGGATTATTTGGAAAAGGAAGGAAAATGAAAGAGAAAGGAAATGAATATTTAGTGAGTACCTATAATGTTGTAATAGGTGCTTCCATGTGTTATATAATTTAATATTCACAAAAACTTTTCAAGGTGTCATTAAATTATAATGAAGTTAATTGTACAACAGTGAGTCATTTATTATCTGCATTTTGCAGAGAAGAAATCTGACTGTAGGCGTGACCCCTCGCAGGCTCCGCTGCCGATCGCCGACCACCGCTGACCACCGCCGCCTGCCGCCGCCGCCGATCGCCACCCCCGGGGCGGTTCCCTTGGCGATCGGGCGGTCGGGGGACGAAGGGAGGGGGGTTGTGGCCCACCGGGCTCAGGCGTCCCCGAGCACAGAGAGCCAAAGGAAGGGGTCTGCGTCTTAAGCCGCAGATGAGAGTGGGGAGACGGACACTTCCCGGTTACCAGCGGACGATGAGTAACGATTACGGAGACTACCACACGCTCCGGAGACGAGGCTGGGCTACCAAGTCTAACTTTATTAGGCGGGCTCTGATATTTATAAAGAGCAGGAGGTGTGGAGTGAAACAGGGGAAGGGTAAGGCATACTGGGCGGGTTCTGATTGGTTGGGATGGGTTTATGTCCATATAAGGTATATGCTAGAAAGGGGGTGGTGCCGAGTTGCGGTGGCCATCTTGAAGCACACGGCAAGGAGAGATTGCTACAGATGTCGGCAGCTGATTGGCTGCGGTAGCTGCAAAGGCGTCCGCTCCTG
>JAQZBX010048954.1:5191-20152 GCA_029593785.1 Cabassous unicinctus | reverse complement strand
TTGGTCAAGCAAGCACTGGCATAATGTTTACTGTGATGATATTTTGTGGACTAAAACTATCAGTAAGTTGATTGCATCTATGACTGGTTACATGTACAATCAACTGAGGAGTTTGCCTTCAGCAATGAGAGATGTCTCTCATCCAATCAGCTGAAGGCCTTAAAAAAAGAAGTGATGATGCCTTGATTTGGACACTTTCATGGCCTCAGAACTATAAGCTTATAAAGTTAATAAATCCCCATTGTAAGAGCCAACCCACTTCTGGTATATTGTTTTGGCAGCTGTTAGCAAACAAAAACAAGGGCTTATTACTTAGCTGAATATATTCCATCCACATACAGTTTAAACAATATTTACCACAGGTATTATGTAGTATAGTAGAGTTCTAGAATGTTAATGACTAGATCAAATTTAGAGATCCCCTATAACAAATCACTCATTTTAAAGAAAGGGGCTGGACTTCTGGGAAGACAGAAGATTAGAGACACACAGAACTCGCTTCTCTCCCAGAAAAATAGGTAGAGAATAGGCAAAAATGGCCTGGAAAATTTGTTCTAGGGCGTAGGATAACACGTAAAGACTGGACACCACCAAGAAGAGAGAGGGGTGAAGAAAAATAAAAAGAATCTCAATGGGAAAACTGTAAAAGCTGAAGTTACAGCTGCTGGTACCCATACCCCATACCCTTGGAACAGAGAGCTTTGAGGCCTTTGGCCTCTAGCCAGCAGCTACTGACAGAGGGGGCCACAGTGGTCAACTTTCCCAGGAAAGGGGAAAGAGAGGGAAGCATCCCAAGGCTGATTCAGCTTTTGGCCACCAAATTTATCTGCTGTGTCCCATGTTCCCTTCTAGGCTGGGTAGGGCTGTACAATTGGAAGCCTTGGAAGCCAGCAGGGGACTAAAGAGATCCAACTCTCTCAAACACCCTCCCTACTGACCATGACTGGTTGTTGAAGACACAGAGGAGAATGGAATTATTTCTTACCTGGGAAAAGGAGGGAGCTGTCAGCAAAGGGAGGAAAACAGCTTCTGAGAAAGTTTTATTTGTGAAGCTCTGAATAGTTCTGAGGTAGGACCCACTTGTCCTTGTCATAGTTTCAGTCAAGGTTACAGCAAACATGTTTCAACCAGCTCTTGAACTGAGAGGTCTACCAAAGAGTGCCATCTGCTGGCACACCAAGGAAGTGTATACAAGGAAAATAAAATAAATAAAGAGGTTATCTTTGGGCTTTTATAGACTTCCCCCTCAATGCCCTTGGAAATGGGTCTGCAACCCATTACTGGGTCCATTGCCCAGATATGAGCAACAAAACCAGGACAATCCTAAAGAGCTAGAACAGGTTGAGCCAAGAATCAAAGAACAGCAGTAACACACAGCTTTCCACCACTAAATACCTACTCAAGAGAGAGAAATTGAGCATCAGATGCCTAGACATCATAATCAGATGCCTAAACATGAGCAAAAAATTATAAGCCATTCTAAGAAAAAGGAAGATATGGCTTAAGCAAAGGAATATATCAAAGCCCCTGATAAGACACACGATTTTAAATAACTAGTCAATGAAGTTCATACAAATCTCCTAAATCAAATCAATGAGCTGAAAGACAATATGGCTAAAGAGATAAAGGACATCAAGAAGACACTGGGCTAGCACAAAGAAGAATTTGAAAAGCTGAATTTAAAGGTAACAGAGCTTATGAGAATGAAAGACACAATAAGTGAGATTAAAAACATACTAGAGGCATACAACATCAGACTCAAAATCATAGAAGAAAAAAGAAGTGATGTTGAAAAGAGATCAACTGAAATTGAAGAGATAGAAGAACAGAGACAGAAAAGAAAATGAAAAATTGAGCAGGGGCTCAGGGAGTTGGATGATGACAACATATGTGCAACAACATATGTGTCATGGGATTCTAGAAGGAGAAGAGAAGGGAAAGGGTATTTGAGGAAATAATGGCTGAAAATTTCCCAACTCTCATGAAAGAAATGAATTTGCATGTCCAAGAAGTGCAGCATGCCCTAATCAGAATAAATCCCAATAGGCCTACTCCAAGACATGTACTACTCAGAATGTCAAATGCCAAAGATAAAGAGAAAAATCTGAATGTGGCAAAGGAGAAGAAAACTATCACAGATAAGGGATGAGCAGTAAAACTTTGTGTGGATTTCTCATCAGAAAACATGGAGATGAGAAGACAGTGGTATGATATAGTTAGGATACTGAAAGAGAAAAAATTGCCAGCCAAGAATTCTTTATCCAGCATAATTGTCCTTTGAATATGAAGGTGAGTTTAAAATATTCAAAAATAAACAGAAACTAAGAGAGTTCATAAAAAATAATACAGCTTTGCAAGAAGCACTAAAGGGAGCCCTACATCCTGAAAAAAAAAAAAAAAATTAGAGAGGCTTGGAGGAGAGAGTAGAAGGGAAGACTTTCAGAAAGGATAACCAAAAGGGTAAAATGACATATGAAAATCATTTTTCACATATTAAAGCCAAAGAATATTAAAACCTCATCTCTCAACACTCCTGCTACATGCCATTCACCTTCAAGCTGCCACATTTCTCCAATCAAAATATATAGGTTGACAGAATGGATTAAAAAAACATGAGCCATCTATATGCTATCTACAAGAGTCTCACCTTAGATCCAGAGATACAAATTAGCTGAAAGTGAAAGGTTGGAAAAAGATATTCCACACAAACAGTAGCCAAAAACAAGCAGGGGTAGCTGTGCTAATATCAGACAAAACAGACTTTAAATGCAAACTGTTATGAGTTGCAGAAGGCCATTATATATTAATAAAAGGGACAATCCACCAGGAAGAAGTAACAGTCATACCCTCAACTCTATGGCCAACTGGTTTTTGACAAACCTACCAAGTCCATGTTACTGGGACAAAACAGTCTCTTCAACAAAGGGTGATGGAAGAACTGGATATCCATAGCCAAAATAATGAAAGAGGATCCCTATCTCATTCTCTATACAAGAATCAAATCAAAATGATCAAAAACCTAAATATAAAAGCCAGGACCATAAAACTCTTAGAAGATAATATAGGAAAACATCTTCAAGATCTGGTGGTAGGTGGAGGGGTCTCTTAAATCTTACACCCAAAACTCAAGCAGTGAAAGAAGAAATAGATAAATGAGGGCCTCCTCACACTTAAACACTTTTGCACCTCAAAGTTCTTTGTCAAAAGGGTGAAAAGGCAGCCGACTCAATGGGAGAAAATATTTGGAAATTACATATCTGATAAGGGTTTAATATCCATGATATATAAAGAGATTCTACAATTCAACAATAAAAATACAAATGACCTGGTTAAAAAATGGGCAAAAGACTTGAATAGACATTTTTCCAAAAAAGAAATACAAATGACAAAAATAGAAACAAACAAACAAAAAAACATCAAAAAATGTTCAACATCATTAGGGATTAGGGAAATGCAAACCAAAGTTATAATGAAATATCATTTCATACCTATTAGAATGGCTACTATTAAAAAGACAGAAAACTAGGAGTGTTGGAGAGGATGTGGAGAGATAGGAACATTTATTCACTGTTGGTGGGAACGTAGGATGGTACAGCCATTGTGGAGGACTGTTTGGCAGTTCCTAAGGAAGTTGAAGATAGATTTGCCACGTGACCTGGCAATACCACTACTAGGTGTATACCCAGAATAACTGAGAGCAGTGACGTGAACAGACGTCTGCACACCAAATTCATAGCGGTGTTATTCACAATTGCCAAAAGATGGAAATAACCCAGGAATCCATCAACCGATGAATGGATAAGCAAATTGTGGTATACACATATGATGGAATATTATCCACCTGTAAGAAGAGATGAAGTCATGAAGCATATGAAAACATGGATGAACCTGGAGGACACAAAAGGCCAAATACTGCATGATTGCACTATTATGAACTAAATATATTTAATTTAATAAATATATTGTGTAAAGTCATGGAGTTAACTAGAATATAGGTCATCAGAAAATAGAATGAGGTTAGAGGATGGAAAGCTGAGGTTTAATCTGTGCAGTATTCATAAAAAGGTTGTTCATAACTCTTTGGAAATGCATAGAAATGGTGAAAGCACATCCTAGTGCTTGTATCTAGCAGTGCTAATATATGGATATGATAGTGGTTGAAAGAGAAAGTCTAAGGTCATGTATATTACTAGAAGAAAAGCTAAAAAAAAGTAACATGGGACTGAATAGCAGATTGAAACCTCATGTGAAATATGAGTATAGGTAATATTGCAAATATAAGACTGTTTTTCTTTGAAACTGAACAAATGTATGTTAATGATATAAGATGTTAATATCAGGCAAAAAAACAACCAAAGAAAACTATGGACAGTAGTGTAATGTATTAATAATCTCCCAGGAAGGGAGAAAAAAAGGAAATATATTAAGTGAAAGAAACTAGACAAAAGGTACTATATGTGGTTTGATCCCCTCTATACAAAATATAAATACAAATAAATTGGAGAGATGGAAACAGAATAGTAGTTATGTGTTGCAAGGGAAGCATAGATTGAGAGGTGATTATTAAAAGGTAGAGTTTTTTCTTTGTCTGTTCTTTATTATTATTATTATTATAGTAACAAGAATGCTATAATATTGACTGAAGTGATGAATGCACAACTATGTGATTATACCAAATACCATTGATTGTACACTTTGGATGGATTGTCTACCTTATGAATATGTATCAATAAAATTGATTTTTTAAAAAAGAAAGGGACCAAGGCTATAGGGTAAACATTAAATTGATATCAAATTTGTTGACATTAAATTGGTTTGTCAAACTGAGTTGAAGTACCTGCACCAGATAAGAAACACCCTGTGATATGTTAACTGACATTGGATGAAAGACCTAGGAATTCAAATGGTGTTCTGTGGTCTTTGAAGACGAAGTTGGTAAACTCCTCAAAGGTGGGCCAGGACAATGGAGTTCTGTGTCAACTAGCCCTGAACTCTCAGTTTCTCCTGACCGGATTCCTCTCTTACTCAAGACTTTTTCCTGAAAGCCCAACAGTTCAGATTCTCTTCCAGCCAACTGAAAATGTGAATGCCTATGAAAGACCCAAAGCAGAGCTTTGCTAGTCTGGCAGTGGGGGTGGGAGAGTGCAAAGGAGGATTATTAGCATCTTGGGAACCAGATGGAAGGACTTAATCCTAAAGGAAATAGACACTGGGACAGTGGGAAATATTAAGCACTTGGAAGTCACCTAAGAGGCTATTTCATAATTAAATGGAGAGTAAGTACTAGTTTTTATTTCTGAATGTCTCTGCACTTTTATCAACAGGTGATGCATCGTGTATTTGTGTGCAGGGGAAAGGAGTTAAAGTTTCGTATCCAATCCCAGAATGAAAGAGAGAAGACGTGGGATTTATAACTCACATTACTCAGGTATAGCACTTGTTCTGGCCTGAATGGAGAAGAAAGTGGAGTAAATGGAGCAATAAAAAAAGATGTTTCCCCAGTATAACACTGTTCTACTCATTTATAAATCCTTAATCATGATTCTTCTACTTCTTTTATTTGAACCTATAATTTTCAATTTACCTAAGTATATGTGTCAAAGACTTAGAGCCTTTGGATTGTCACTATGCTGGTTGAGCCCTGAAACCAAGCAGGTATGCGGCCAACTTCTACTTTCCAGTTCTTCAGGTCTGCCCTGGACAACTAATAAAACGATGATGATGGACCAGTTCTATCCCAAAAGTGAGGAGTATCTTCAACTGCAAGCAAAAAAAGATCCATTCCTCTGCCCCATAATATCTACGTCCCTTCTCAGCCTGAAGCAGTCAGAGTGGACATCATCCCAAATGCTGTAAGATTGAGGAATGAACAAAAGTAAAAAGGAAGGGTAACTGCTGACTAAAGCAGATTTATTGTTATTCTAATTATCTTGTGTTAACTAACTTGTAACATTGATATAAAAAACTTTTAAATAAAAACAAAAAACAAAATAAAACAAAAAAAATATATGTGTTGACATGAACTCATATGTATGAGTCATAAAATGAGGATACTGTAAGGAAAGCATGCAGGAAAGTAACAAAATTAGCTGCTGTGCTTGCTCAGGAAGTTCTTTTTTGTTACTATTTCTGTCCATGGGTGTAGGAGTGGTAGAAATTTAGATAATTTTTATTGCAGTTGATGAGTGGCAGGTGATTTGGTGGGTCTCCAAATGCCTGGATTTTCTCTGTAAGGGATTTCCCTTCCTAAAAATTAGCTGAAAATGAATATTCTCTCCTGAAAGCAAAAAAGACCTAACCAATTTTGGTTGTATATTTAATGCTAGAACATCAGAATCAGAGGCTGAGGAGAAAGGTCAAAAGGACCCACAACTGATTTTAGGTTAACTCCCTCCCTACGTATTTTAGAATTCTTGGTCAATCACTCAGGTTTTTTTGTGTTTTATATTTGGAGCCTGAAAATCTAAGAAGTGATAAAAATACCCTGCCTGCTGCAGAGAGAAAACACTGTATCTAAAAAGAGATCCTTTCTGTACTCAGAAGTAGCTTTCTTTGGACAGAACTCATCATGACTTACTCAAGTAAAAGCCTTTCTTTAATCAAGTAATTCATTTATTTTGAAATAAATTAGGAATACAGTGATTACCTTCCAAAGAGTACAATATGGAAAGGGGGGATAAAAAAGAGTAATTTTACAGAGGAAAAAAACTGAGAAACACTACCTCATTCACGTGATCATCATATCATTGATATGATGTAACGAAAATGGCATTTTACCTCTGTGGTCCTCCTCCCAATATCCCATATGCCCAGTCTCATCATGAGAAAGTCATCAGACAAATTCCAATAGAGGGGCATCCTAGAAAATACCTGACCTGTACTCTTTAAAACTGTCAAGGTCAACAAAACCAAGGAAAGTCTGAAAACTGTCCCAGCCCAGAGGAGCCAAGGAGACATGACAACCAAATGTAGTGTGGTATCCCGGAGGGAAGCCTGGAACAGAAAAGGGCATTAGGTAAAAACGAAGGAAATATGAGTAAGTATGGACTTAATAACAATGCATCAACACTGGCTCATTAATTATAACAAATGTACCATACTAATGTACGATGATAATACTAAGGGAAACTAGGTGTAAGTAAATGGAAAGTCTCTGTACTATCTTCCCAATTTTTCTGTAAATCTAAAAGTGTTCTAAACAGTAAAGTCCATTAAATAATTTCAAAGACCAAAAAAAAAAAAAAAGGAAAGTCTTGAACAATCCAGTTATCGCTACTCCATACTTCAGTGAACTTTGCTTATGCTGTTCTGCCCTTCTGGAAAACTCTTACCAATAAATCTTTGCCTAGTTAAATAATCTCCTACCATAAGGCACTGACTTTCAAACATTTCAAAACACCATACAGAGGGAAAAATACATTTTACATTGTGATCCAGGATACACACACACATAGCCCTATAACTGAAATAAACATCTCTGTCAAAATAACACTTGCTCTGCAATGCAGGTGGATATTTTCTATTCTATCCTAGCCTAGCCTACTCAACTCTACCCCACCTCCCCCAACTCCACCCTACCCCATCCAATCTTATCCTATGCTATTTCCTTCTTTCATTAAAATATATCCCAATTTTGTCTGACCACATCAATTTTCAACCCACAATTGAAATCTCAGTTGGAAAACCTTGCTTTAACTGAAGGGCCGTTTTCTCTAAGATGGCTCTGCATTGTTCGATATGGCAGCCACTAGCCACATGTGACAATTTAAATTTCTAGTGTTGACTAGCCATATTTGACTAATGGCTACCATATGGGACAGCACAGATATAGAATGTTTCCATCATTGCAGGAAGTTCTATTACACGGTGGACTTTCTACATCTCTTGCTTGAACTAATGAAATAGTCTACCAACTTGTTTCCTTGCCATTTTACAATCTTCTACGCTGCTAGTGGAGTTAACTTTCTAAAATTATTAATCCATTTCTCTGCTTGAAAACTGCCAATGGCTTTCCACGTCCTATGAAATGAAACATTAATTCAAGGCGCTTCATGGTTTGATCCCTCCACCTTTCTAGCCTCATCTCTCAAGCTCCTGCTACATGCCATTCACCTTCAAGCTGCCACATTTCAGCCGATGCATTTTTTCCCCTTACAAATGCTCTTGTGCCCCTTCTCTTCGAAAAAAATCTTATTTACTTTCAAGACTTACTCCTATATCCTCTCTTCTAAGAAGCATTCTCGGAAGTCCTCCCCCTGCGAAGGAAAATATATTGCTTTCTTCAATATGTTACCATTGTAGCAACATTTCACCACTTATACAGTATTATAATTAGCCATGTCCAATCTGTTTCTCCACTAGACTATGACGTCTTTAACTACTGGGAACATTCTGCATTCATCTTTCTCTCTCCAGTGCCAGGAATGTGGAACCCTAAAATATACACTGGCTGGTTGGCAGGCAGACTGACTGACTGAATCATAAGGTTGTTGAGGGGCTGGGACCACATTTTTACTTTTTACTATTTTCCACAGCCATATCTAGCACAATGAGAGGCACATAAAAGGTGCTTATGATTTCTCATTATCTACTTCTGGCCACGAGCTTAAGACAGATTTCTGCAACTTCTTGACACTCTGTCTTTTTTGCAGGCTGTAAGGGAGCTGATATAATTTTTTAAAAATAGCAAATGTATTTTTATTTTCTTATAATGTTAAAAGTTCATGGACTCTGTGGGGGATACAAAATGCCTGTAAGGTGGTTTTAAATCCCATTAAAATGGTTTTTACAATTACTTACTCTGAGTGGGTAATAATTTAAGATTGGTAAGTATGAAAGTGGTTCTACTGGAAAAAATCCCAAGCTGGAAATGCTATTGAAGCTTTTTTCTTTTCTTTTCTTTCTTATTTTATTTACTTATTTTTATTTTGTGTCCTTGGGCAAGTTCCAAAATCTTTCTGTGTCACAATTTCTCTATGTGTAAAATGAAAACAATTGATAATTGCCTCAAAGCTTATCTCAGTGATGTGGTAAGGAAAGCAGAGTCAGGTTTTATGCTCTTTAGATGTCATATTCAGTGTCTAGCATAGGAGGACAGACCAATATGCCAGGCCCTTGATAGTGATGCTTATAGTTATGAACCTTGTTCTTGTGAAATTGAAACTTAGCGTAGTAATATATATTGCCTGAGAGTTATCTCCGGAAAGCTTCCTTGTTCTTCAAAAGTGGTCTGTCTCTGAGCCAAACTCAGCAAATAAGCTCACTGCCATCCCCACAGTGTAGGACATGACTCTTGGCCTCCCTGGCGCCGAGGGATTATTACCAAGTGCCAACTAGTGATGCATTTGGAAAAAGATCTTGACCAAAAGGGAGAAATATTATATACAAGTGAGTTTTGAATGGCTAAGAGATTTCAAAGTGAGTCAGGAGGTCATTCCAGAGGTTACACTTATGCATGTCTCAGGAGGATCTCACTGACTGCCACAGTAATCAGTGCCTCAAGCAGGGGTGCTCCTGAGGGCTTTAGAAACATCTGGACACTATAGGCAGGGCAGACAACCCCAGGAAATCAGCACCCTGTCAGTGGACCTTACCTTGGAGTATATCATAACCTATCTCCCCAATGTATCAGAGTTAGATTCATTTATAATTTTTCTACACATGGTTCTTCTGCCTGTTTTACTTGAACCTATAATTAGCACTATACCCATTGAATATATGTCCCAGAGACTTAAATCATCGGGCTGTTCATATGCTGGCTTAGTCCTGAATCTCAGCAGACTTACAGCCAACATCTACCCTCCAGTTACCTGTACTCACCCAGGATAACTAACAAAAGGATGATGATGGACAATGCCCATCCCCAAAAACAGAGAGTATCTACAACAGCAAGCAAGACAGTTCCATACATCTGCCCCATGGGATCTAAGCCCCCTCTCAATCGGAAGCAGAGTAGACATCACCATCCCCAAATCCTCAAGATTGAGGAATGAACAAACATAAGGGGGAAATGCAACTATGGACCAAAGTAAACTTATTATTATTATAGTAATGGAAGAACTTGTAACATTGATAGAAAGATTGTGGTCACTAGAGGTTTTAAGGCAGAGGTTCTTAACCTTTTTTGTTCCATGGACACCTTTGCCAGTCAGGTGGAAACCACGGGCTCCTTACTAAGTCCACAATATACTGTGGATTATTTAATAAATATATCACACCTGCACCAACATGTCCCCACAAGAATAATGTGTTTTTGAATTTCAATTCAAGCTCACGGACCCCTGGTTAAGAACCCCTGTTCTAAGGGGAGGGAGAGGGAAGAATAGGTGTAACATGTGGCAATTTTGGGACATTGGAATTGTTCTGCATGGTATTGCAATGATGGATACAGGCCATTACACATTTTGTCACTTATAAAATTGTGCGGTGCAAAGTGTAAACCATAATGTAAACTATAGACCATGGGTTGAAGCAATGCTTCAAAATGTATTCATCAATTGTAATAAATGTACCACGCTAATGAAAGATGTTGTAAATGGGGGGAAGTGTGAGAGGGTGAAGGTGTAGGGTATGTGGGAATTCCTTATATTTTTGATGTAACATTGATGCAATCTAAAGCTTCTTTAAAAATAAAGAAAAAAAAGAAGATGACATATTAGTTCAAAGTAATACTAATGTTTGTTGTCATTTCTGGTTGATTGGAATAACTTTAAACAATTTTCAGGATTTTACTAAATTATAGTCAATGAGTTTTTATGGAATAACCTATAATGGCTACTTCAACAGTAAAGTAGTTTATATATTTTACAGTGAAAACAAGCTACCCCTTAATTTATGCTTGCTAATTGAACTGTCCAGAGTATTAAAAAAAACAACAAACAAAACACAAGGCATGTGTATATTCATTACTGCAAACCACTACTTAAAAAGCATTGCCATCTCTAAATAAATTTCCAAATGTGTGTTGGGCAGGGCCACCACATACCATTTGTTGCGTGGGCTGTATACTGCACAACTTTACGTGATGGTTCTTGTCTTGGCGCCTAATTACAAGCTGCTTCTTTAGGTGAGCACAATGTGATTCACAAAGAATTACCAAAATGATGTACTAAAAGGAAAAGTCTCACTAAGAATTTAGCCAAGTTGTTGGTACAGTGTTATTTTGAGTTATACACAGAATGTTTTTTTGTGGTTATATGAATTAACTTTGTTGTCTCTAGTTCTCATTCACACTGAGAAAAGCAGAACCAGAGAAAACATGCATTTCCAGTTCAACTATCAACTGATACCACTGTGCAACTTGCTGGATGTTAAGTACCTATAATTTTAAAGCAGGCCTTATTTTCTGGCGTATCCTGACAGATTTCAGAGGAATTTGTGAATGAAGGACTTCTGCCTGGCAAAATAAATTTGTGTTTTATTTATTTATTTATTTATTTTTATAATTTTTTAACAAGATATTTAGATTACATAAATGTTACATAAAAAATATAGGGGATTCCCATATGCCCCACTCCCTACACTGTCCACATTTACCTACATTAACAACATCCTTCATTAGTGTGGTACATTCATTTCAATTGATGAACACATTTTGGAGCTTTGCCACTAAGCATGGATTACAGTTTACATTGTAGTTTACACTCTATCCCACACAATTCTGTAGGTTATGGCAATAACCTAATAATAAATTAATAATAATAATTGTTGTTACAATGTCATTCAGGAAAATTCACAAGTCCTGAAAATGCCCCCATATTACACCTGTTTTCCCTCTCCCTGACCTCAGAACCTCCAGTGGCCACTGCCTCCACATCAATGATATAAGTTCTTCCATTGCTAGAATCACAATAAGTCTATAGTAGAATACCAGTAAATCCACTCTAGTCTGTAGTTCATTCCCCAATCCTAAAGATTCTGGGATGGTGATGCCCACTCCACCTCTAATTGAGAGACGGTTTCAGTCCCATATGGTCAATGGATGGACAACCTTGCTTGCAGTTGTAGACTCTCTCAGTCCCTTGGGGTGGTGGTTGTCCATCCATACCTCCTTGTTAGTTGTCCTGTGTGAGTCCAATGAACTGGAGAGTAGGTGTTGCAACTCTGCTGAAGCTCAGGGTCAAGCTGGCACATGGACTGCCCAGAGATTCAAGTCTCTTGGACATACACCTACCAACTCCAGCACCAACTATAGGTTCAAATAAAAGGGACAGAAGAGGCATGTGTAGAGAAGTCATATCTGAGTCCAACTCTGTCACACTTGGGAGCACAAACTCCAAAGTAGGGCCCACTGGCAATGCACCAAACTCATGAATTATCTGTCCTGACCATAGTGCCTGGGTGTCTCCAGAGCTCTCAGAAACCCCACTATTTGGGGTAGTGTCTAATTTGGCAGTCAATGAGATCCTGCTGAGATGTGCATAAGCATAACTTCTGAAATGATCTCCCGACTCACCTTGAAGTCTCTTAGCCATATAAACTCATTTGTCTTTACCTTTTCTCCCTTTTGGACAAGGTCTTTTTCCAGTTGCATTGCTAGCTGATGTTTGGTAGTAATCCCTCAGTGCCAGGGAGGTTCTTCCCTAGGATTCATTTCTCACCCTGGGGGGAAGTTATTGCATTTATATGCTGAGTTTGGCTGGCAAAGTAAATTTGGAATGTCACTTTAACAGGAAATTTCACAATAATTTAGGGAATATTAAGGCCAGGCTAGTTCAACATAATGTCATGTGCCTATTAAAAAAAGAACATATATATTTAGAAACTAAAAAGGGCAGCAAGTACATTAATGTTGAGTAGATGTTATGTTATGAGTGGGAAGAGAAATTTGGAGTAGGAGGGATGATATCTTGCCCCTGGTGTCCTTTTATTTCACAATATAGAAATGGGGCAAGTACCCACAAATACTTGTGGTAATATTGGTGTGTCAAGTAGGGCTTCAGGGCCAAACTTCAAACTATAATTTCATTTCTTGGGAAGATCTTCTTAATTACTATTTTATTAACAAATGCAACTTAAAACCCTGTTATCCTATCAAGAAGGAAAGAAGAAAAGTATAGCATCTGGGCAACCTTTTCTTTTCGAAGATATTATTTCCGAGGCCTGCCAAGTTGTTTTTAAAAGTAAAACAAAAACAGAGCTGCAACACTAGCAGTGGCATTCAACAACATTTTGAAAAGTCACTAGAAGTTATTGAGATTCTAAAGTTGGAGTGGGGCATTACAAGTCCAGCAAAATTGCATTGACACACTGTCTGAAGCTAAGTAAACCAAAAAACCCAAAGATCTTTAAATAACAATTGTGAAGATTCCCTAATGGGGTCCCCCTCTTCTTGGTTTTCAGGATAAAAGAGGGAAACTGGGAACTGCCAAACTACAGAGAATCTTTTGATAGGAGGATTGACATATTTAGGTTTATTCTTGACACTAATGAAATTATAGTAGTTAATCTCCTTCAGTACATGTGGGAATTATAAATTCTATGATATGCTTGCCTGTTTTTGAAAAGGCTGTAAAATATAGGTCTTATAAACTCTAATACCCAAAGCACTTGAAAGGGAATAAGAATTCTCTTAGCAAAACTACTTCTCTATTGTCATTACAAACCTTTTTCCTGGTGTTTTTGTTTCCCTTCTCTGCTAAGACAAATACCATATAAGAGGTTAGCTTAAACAATTGGCATTTATTGGCTCATGTTTGGTTTTTATTTTTTCTTTTCAGATAATGACTCTCCCCAACACCCTGAAATCAATGTGGCAGCACTGTGTTCACTGAAGAAGATGTGAAAGATGAGTGGCTTCCCACTCAGAGAGAAAGATGGTGACATGGACTCAGAAACAAGCACTGGATCCTGGAGGTCCCACCTTCACAGCCCCTCCAGCTGCAGGTGTGAAAAACCATCAGATCCAGGACTTTTCCCTGCCTTGCCTGGAATGAATGTGAGCCCTTAGGAGGCCCCTCCCCTCCAGCTCCAGGAGACGGGGTGTACAAAGGGTCAGTCTGCCCTGGGTATACCAAGCTGAAATGCTCCTTCTTCCTCCTTACACCCCAACCACTGTTTTTGAGAGTGTAAACCAGTTCCCTCCTGAACTGGAGTCCTGTTTGGACTTGATTTTGTGTCACTTTCACAGGGGTGCTGGACCTTGCCAGGCACATTGGCTCATGGTTGTAACGCTAGTAGAAGTCCAAAATTGAGGTGTCAGCAAGGCCATACTTTTGTGGCATTCTGGGGCTGGCTGCCAGAGATCCTTGGTCCATGGCTTTTCTGCTACATGGCAATGCACATGGTGGTCTCTCCTGGCTTCTTTCTCCATCTGACTTTTTCTCTGCCTATAAGGGACTCCAGTCATCTACATTAAAATCTAATCTGATTTAGTGGAGCCACACCTTAACTGAAGTAACATCTTAAAGAGAGCTTAATGACAATGGGTCCACACCCACCAGAATGTGGGCCAAGACCAACAACATGCCCAAACTGGGGTACACATTTCAATCCACCACACCTGGTGACTGTGACAATTCTGCTTTTTTCTTCTCTTCTTCAGCGCTTGCCTGTCAAACCCATAGTTTCGTTAAGGAACTATTTGTACAATATTTGTTTCTAATGACTTTTTTCTTAGAAGCTAGAAGCCTGGCTATGAAAAATTAAGCCTTTATCTCATCCTTACTGAGAGTCACTATATTTGGTGAATCTTCAGATACTGAAGACTTTTATCCAAGGGACAATCCGAGAATGAAGAAGGTAAACTACTGCAATATTGATTTGCCAAAAGCATGCTGGCTGAACACTTGTTCCCAGAATTCTGCCAAAGAAAATTTAGTTGCAGAAACTGTTGGTCAACAAAGACCCCTATAGTATTATTTTCTATCACTGAATATCGATTTTCTTTGCAATTTTTTTGGTTATATTAAACACATTTGCTTATAATATTGTTGTTTTTGCTTCATTTTCTGGTCTTCTTCT